>KK119067.1:279445-290789 GCA_000611955.2 Stegodyphus mimosarum | reverse complement strand
TGAGAGTGGTGCTGCCGACTAGGTGGTGGTCACCGGGTATGCCGAACTATTAGATCCCGGTTTTGTCGGAGCTGGTTGGATTGCACTTTTAATATAACGTGCACAGAAACAACATATGAAATAACATCTGATAACACATGAACATTTGCTATGTGGGTAGATTAAAATATCTGAAGTGGAAACACATGACTTATTAATGACCAATTAAATTATACACGTTTTTGTTGCATTTCATTTAAACTCATTTCCTCCAATTTCATTAGAGATATAATTCTAATTCAGTTAATTTCCTTTTCACTTGGCGGCAAGGCAAAAATAAAGCTCAAAGCATCTTCATTAAAAATTGTTAAATATAGGAAAACGTAAAACAACAAAACAGTTAAAAGCAGTTAAAAAGAACAATTTTTACAATTAAAACTAAAGTTTCTAAGCAAAAACAAGCAATTCGGCGCGCCGCAGGAAGACTTGTTTTTCCGTACACAAATTTAAAGTTTACGTTTGGTCTTACTCTGCAAAAGGACAATGAAATTGGCGCAAAAACTGTCTTAATTCACTGTTCTGCTAAGAGCTACAAATGTAAACAAATGGCAGCCTCGGTTAGGTTTAGCACCACTTTTAAATTGTAGATAATTCAAGATCTGTTGCATATAGATTAACTAACGCAATAAAAACATTAAATGGAATATAAGAAAAACATAGGTCCATCACTTTTAAAGCAAAAAATGCACAGTTTACCAACATAAAAAAATTAGAACGTGAGCTCACCAACCCGGGCAACAGAATGAGTATAATTATAGATATAATATCTATATACGTTTTATACGTTTATACGTATATGTAAGATATAACAAAATACAGTTGGCGACCTCAAAATTAACTATTCTAGATTTTATGCTCTCCCCCTAAATCCATCTGTTCTCCCAAATTCGAGATCTTGCTATGTTACTTAACTTTGCTTGAAAAATGAAACTATAACCTAAAATTAACCAGTCATGGCTTAGAGTATTTTCTGCATTATACATAGTATAAATACTCTTGGCAAAACAACTACGTCATTCCTTTTCCTAGCTTCCACCCTGCAAAGAACTCGGTGCCGCTTATGGTTCGCTGCTTGAAATGATGTCGTACCTTTTTATCTGTGTGTATAAAAATTATTTGTATTCAACTATGTTCTAAAAGTAATTTGTCTGACAAAGAAATAATTTTTGATGTACCTAAAAATAAAGATGGTGATTCTTCAATTAAGTTGTGTTAACTGCGTTATCGAGCCTTCACCCTCAGCCACTATCGAAAGCTGATAAAAGTTGCAATGTTTTCTTTTACGCATTACTTTATGGCATATATATACGTTTTAGACTTATATATTTATAAATGTTTGGTGAGGCCGATTGCAGCCGAGAAGGAAGAGGTACAACTGCATGTGATAGAAGTTCCATATACAAAATTTTATTGTTCTAGGGCTAATCCTATGCGAGATACATTCGTACTTACTTAAGTCACGAAATATTCCTTTCTGAATCCATTTTAAATCCATTTTACCAACAGTTTTGGAAAACGAATCCGTTATTCTCTCTGTACGCATCGATGTCATGCAAAACAGTCCTTTAAATTGATTAAGGAGCGGCCAAAATATTATACCTGAAATTCGCGAATACAATACTTCCTTTACTTAAGGAAGTAAAAATAATGGGTTCATTTGGTGACTTGAATATTCAAGAACACCATTTATTGTCGTCTTACTGTTCTTCTATTGATCAATCGCCGTAATACGAATTTCAGTTTATTGCGTGAGGTTTAACAGTACTCGAGTTGCCGATTAACCATACCCAGTAACAAACTATTTCTTCTTTTCACTGTAATCTTGCTACATGGTATCTTTTGGTAGTGGAAGAAATAAAATTTTTGCGATTCAGAAAAGTTCTTTCGTAAATACCCTGCATGCGTCACTCCTTTGAAAGCTACGTTAAACAGGAATTAAGAATAAAAGTACGCTTGTGCATCCAGTCAAACGACATCTGATTTCAAATGCAAGCTATGCTACTGAAGAATCTGTTGAATTTAAAATTCGAAACTCACACACCTATTTATTTCAGTAGCATGACAAGCAACTTATCAACTTGTTTTCTGCATTTGACAAGCACACCGTAGGTTTACCATCCATCAGTCAGATTGCAGATGTGTGGCTTCTTCACTTCGCTGATTACTATTTGACTTCGGACGAGAAACAAATACTTTACATGTCGAGAAATGCTGTAAATTAAGACAGATGAGTAAAACCAACTAGTAAAGGAATACTTTTTTGTTTACAACTGCGTAAAGAAGACTAATCGTTATTACCTTGTCTAAAGAAAGATGGATTTCTGATTTTGACTTCTGAATAAAAGAATCAGAGAATGATTTGACTTTTGAAGTATACTTTCGTTATAAGTTCGTACTTTGTTGAAGTTTACTTTCGTTTAAGCTGACCAATTCGTTTACTCCAATTCGTAAAGATTAAAAAGTATTGACTCATTTGTAAAGTTCTAAGTGTTTTTCAAATAGAACAGTGTTTTCATTTGATTATTTTGTCATTGCTGATAAGAAATAAACTTGATGAAGCGGATATATGGCCTTTTCTGGTATGTATTGCGCCATGAATTTTATTGCAGAGCAGTGGTTAGAATGGGGAACCCAAAAAGTTCGTTTTCTTCCTATTATACCCTTACATTTTAAAAAAGGAAAAAAAAAGCGAGTTCGGCTGTTCGTAAAATATGTGCTTTGTAAGGAAAATTTATTGTTTCTGATGACTTGGATTGAAGGTGATTGAAAACCTAAGTGTGGAAATTTCAACATCAAAATTGATGCCTGCTCTGGACGACAGTCCTCTGCAAACAAGGATCTATTAGAAGAATCTTCGCTGAAAATCCGTGTTATACATTTCGCGAACTATCAACCAGGTTAGAAATTACAAAAAGATTATTATTTAAAGAAGTCTGGACATGTAAACTCCTACGAGACGTGAGTATCGTATATTTTAACACAGAATGTGATTACTTGAGTTTTAGTACGTGATTATTTGCTTAAAAAATAAAGAAGTTCTGTTTTTGAAAAGGCTCGTTATTGGAGATGAAAAGTGAAACTTATATAAGCTTTACAAGAAAATGGTCATGGCTTAAATCAGAAGAACATCCTTTAGTAAAATCGAGAGGGGCTCCGCATCTCAGAAAAGTATTGATTTGGTAGACGAATTGTATACTACGGATTGTTGCCACTAACTTAAATAAATTAAAAAAAAACACTTTTCCCTCATAGCAGTTTTAAAAGCACATATCGAAGCAAAGCATTCACAACTGGTCTGTTGTCTCGAGATGTTGTCTTTATCATGACAGCACTTGGCCCGAAATGTCAATAAATGACAGCCAAAGACATATTGAATATGCCTAGGATAATTTGCGTCACTTCTCACATTCACCTCATCTTGCCCCCTCGGATTATCATCGCTTTCTATTACTTCAGAATTCCCTGAGTGGTCTGGAGTTCCCTTCCTTGGATATTGTCAGTTTCTGTAACTTACTTGATTACGAATAAATCTAATGTTTTTTTTAAAAAAAAGGAATTTTCCAGCTACCCAAGAGATGACAAAATGTTACAGAAATAGGGTGATTATGTGATTCAATGAAATTTTCTTATTTTTTGGATTTCTTCATTTGTATTTATCGTAAAAAAGCGCAGAATGTTCCGTATGAACATTAAATTTTGTACTTCCTTTATTTAGCTAAATTTATAAGAAAAAACGACTTTCTTGCAAAAAAAAAGGATGGGAATTTGCTCATACCAGTTTTATACTATTTATGCATTTTCTAGACAATCTTTTATGGCATGAAAATTTATTTCTATGAAAAGTCAGAAAGCAAAAAATTCTTCTTTGTGTGGCAGCGATTATTTTAAGTACATAAAAGTATGTAATAAATGATCTTAATGAAATCGTAATACAGCAGTTGCCACTTAATATGAAAGATGTTGATTTTATCATGCGGGTATTATATAGAACTGTTGAAGCCCGCTCATTTACTTGCAATAACCTTAAGAATTCAGCTCTTACTATGAACAGTAAGCCGATTAATAAGACTAAAATTCTTAAAGAATTAACTTTTCCAACCATAATAAAATTGCTAAATGATTCGGATTAAATGAATCATGTGCTAAATTGAATCTGTGTTATTCTTTCCGAAATTTTTTAGTAGAGCAGAGGATAAAAAAAGCGTAAACATTAATTTTTAAAATCTGTGTATTAAAGCCTATATCATTGATGAACATAACTTTATATGAATGGGTATTTTGAACTTGGAAAATGAGCTGAAGACTGATATACTTCTTCTATAGAACAGTTGTTTAATACACAGCATAGATGTTTGCCTTAAAGAAAAGTATACTTGCATTCGTTTCAGAACAAAATAGAGATCCATGAATATGAACAAGGGACTACTAGAAAGAAAAATGGACGTTACCTACATGGCATACGAACAAATACTTCAGAACTTAGAATATATTGTACAAATTGTATGTACAGATACAGGGTGATCAGCGAATAAGCCCCGATTTCAAAATTAAATATCTCTACAACAAAGATCGATAGAATTATGCGGTAAACTGTACGTTTATTGGCAAAACTGTAAAAATGGTGTACAAAAGTTTAGAAAATTTAGTAACGAAAATCCTTAACAGATGGCGCTCTAATCGCAATGACCTATCAATAGCCTTTAAAATGTAGAAAGTGAAATAACGTATTCCATTGAACAACGTGTTTTTTTTATTCTGGAATTTCACCGATTAGAACACAGTCCTATGAAAACACATCGCAGTTTTCAAAACGGATTCAATGTTCCAGATGGACCCGATGCGAAAACCATTCGCATTCTCTTCGCGAAATTCGAACGGACTGGCTGATGATCGAAAGGGAAATGTTGGGTCTAGGCAAACTGCAGTCACTCCTGAAAATGCAGCCAAAGTTTCTGGAATTGTTCAGCAAAATACTAGGAAAAACATCCGACGGATTGCATCAGAGACAGGTTTGAAGTACACGAGCAGGTAAAAAATATTAAAAAATAGCATACGGCTGTTTCCATACAAAATCTAAAGTCATCAGGCCATACCCATGAAAGCTGTTCAACAAAGCGTTGACTTTGCGAATCAGATTCTAACAACGATCGACAACGACAGATTTGATATCAGCTGTGGTTCACAGATGAGGCACATTTTCATTTGAATGGAATCGTTAATAAACAAAACTGGAGATTTTGGGGGTGCCGAAAATCCTCATTTGTGTGAAGAGAAAGCACTGCATTTGCCTGAAGTCATTGCATGGGCTGCGGTATGCGCCAGAGGCATTATCGGATCCTTTTTCGTACGAGAAACGATAACTACTGAACGTTACTTTACAATTTTAGAACAATTTGTCAGCACTCAACTAGCGTTGGAGGATCGACCAGGTATCGAGTGGCTCATGTAAAATGGGGCTCGACCACATCGAGCAGATTATGTTTTTCTCTTTCTTCATGAATACTTTGGGAATAGAGTAATTGCGTTAGATTATCCGCAATTTACTGACACAGGAATAGCTTGGCCTCCATATTCTCCCGATCTGAGTCCTTGTGACTTCGTTCTGTGTGGCGCATTGAAAGACACTGTCTACCGAAACAATCCCACTGCTCTAGATGATCTTGAATCGTTGACTGGTGTTGCATATGATTCCATTTCCGTTGAGACATTGCAAGACGTGATGTCAAATTTCATTGTTCGTTTACGCCACCTCATTGTTTCGAACGGTGAACATTTTGAAAAAATTGTATTTTGATTGCAAAGGCTGCTTCACTTTATTTAAAAAAAATTAAGACTCCTTTCAGAGAAAGAGTTTTTAGCGCAGAGCGCCATCTTTTAACGACTTTCGTAACTAAATTTTCTAAACTTTTGTACTCTATTTTTACAGTTTTGCTAATAAACGTACAGTTTGCTGCATAATTCTATCGATCTTTGTTGTAGAGATATTTAATTTTGAAATCAGGGCTTATTCGCTGATCGCCCTGTATATTAATACGCAAACTATTTTGATACGTTTTCTCTGTAGGTAGATACTGCTCAGAGAAAACGTGGGTTCAGATATATTCGTCTAATGTTTCTCGAGCATTCTGATATTTAAAACTTTCAGTTTATGATGTCCAACTTGAACTTCTATTGTTCTCGGAACTAATTGTTTGGATAACTTTTCATCATTGAGTTATTGAAGGTGCAAAAATTTATTTGCCACATAATCATTTGAGAAAGTAAACATTGGTTGCAATTTTTTTCAAACAAAATTTCATTGGATGCCCCGTCGGATGTGCAGAAATCAAAATTATTATGAATGAACTTTCTACTACCTACAACGATGTTACTAATTTACAATATAATAACATTTAAGAGAAATATTTAACAGTAGAGCATTTCTCCTAAACTAGGTCCTAGAATTCCTAGTTTAGAAAATATAAAGCTCCCTTATCTCTAAATCAGGAAATTTGATTTTAATTTCTGTTATCAGCAAACTGCAAAGTATTGATTTTATCGTGAGTCTTAATTATAACTTATGAGTCTTAACATAACTTTTAGTTTAACCCATACCTTAAGGATCAGTGAAAGTGCCTCAGTATTTGTTCAAGTAATAAACGCAGGTATTAACTATTATTTCTTATCTATCTAATTGCATTAAGACTTCTTTTATAGCGCTTTTATTTGAAGGCTTTTGAAATGAGGTAAGGGATTAAAAAAACTAATGAATCTTGTGTTATTCTTCGGAGTTATTCAAATATTACTTGATGAAACTAATTTAAAATAAACCTCGCGTATTTACAAAACCTTCTAAACACACGGCAAGTAAAATCGATACTATTATAATTTGACTTTAAATTATCCTTATTTTCGGCAATTAGCATTTACTTCATATTCAGTTTTCTAAGTTAGCAAACTTTTAATAAAAGCGGAATTTTAACATGAATCAAGCAGTGCAGTATTTCTCTCCCTCTAATATTGGTTACCTGTTGGAGAGAGTGCATCATTTCATTAATGCTGGTGTTAAGGTTATGTGCCATCTGCGCTATATGTTCCAAAGGATATTTCCCTTGGGATACTTAAAACCGTGTAATAAAACCTTCTTATTCTTAAAGGAATAGTATAATACCTCTATTATATTCCCTTTAGACCCATTTTCTGGACTGTCATTAGACTACTCTGTAAAAAAACAGCTTTAACATTGCGAAAAGTATTACAATTTTAGCTTTGTTTTTAGTAAGCGATACTATTAATTTCCTATGAGTTAGTTTCTTAATAGTATCTTATGTTTTGCCAATCTGTGCGTTTTTAAATTTTACAAAAGACAAATATACAGTAATGGGCGGAAAATTGGAAAAGGAAAGAAACTATAATTTTTACTCATGAAAATTGATATGGTCAGAATACAAAATGAAGATGAAAAAATATCTCAAAATATTAATTACCTTGCTTCTAAAGAGGAAAACGAGAGACAAATTACATGATAATGCTCTATTTGAAAAGAAAATAAAAATACTTCCATTAGCCGTTTCAAAGGTTGACATTAACTGGTCGTATGTTGAGAAAGAGCAACTCCAAAAGGTTGTGAAAATTCGAAGAAAATATTAAGGGCGATATTCCAGATTCATGTGAAATGCGCCTTTAATTATCAGTTTCATCTCACCTACCTGATGCTGAAATATCTTTTCACTGACGCAAAATAACAACAATATGATTTTAAAGCAAAATTTAAACAGATGTTTTAAATATTCGTCGAGAAATATAGATAAAAAGACGATAAAATAAGATAGAGAAATCCAGAAATTTACCGAAGTTCTTCATTTAAACACCATGAGTAAACAAAGAGACAAAAACTTGGTAATTTTTAAGAATTAAATTTATATGGAAGAATCGAACTAAAAATTGAGTGAAACTTTTCTTCGAAAAAAATCTTATTTCTAAAATCACCTCTCATAATACTAGTTACATAAAATTTCGCCCATGGGTTTGTTCTTGTCCATGGCAGTTAGCCACCTGGCACTGTTAATATTGCCTATAAGTTTTCTTTTAACTCTTTTGAATCAGGCCTCTGATATCTTTCAGACACTTAAAAAGACGTGGCTTTTCATTCTTCTTTCTCTGTTACGAAAATGGAAAAAAAAGATCTGCTAAATAACTTTTAAGCTATAATCACTTTGATTTTGATCATTTTAATGAATATTCCGCATCATGAGAGAATAATAAAAAATTTAATTTTATGATTTTGCCTAGTCTTAGATTAGTTAAAACAAAACTGTAGTTGTATTATACCTTTTTATCTGAATTATTATAAAATTTAAGTACTTTAAATTCTCAAGGCCATTGAAATACATTTTATGTACGTTTTTATTTTTTTCCTTGTGTAGAATGAAATTTAATTTAATTTTAAATTTATGCTTAAAACAAAACCTCGCTAGAAAAATGCTGAAATCGCTGAAAGATATCAGACAGATGTGAAGTTAAGGCTGTACTGTCACCTACTAAGTTTCAGCGGCTAAATACCAAGAACAATAAACGCTTTCAAACGACTTTTCGTCCAGTCTTACTTATTGGCTTAAAATATCATTACTAAAATAAAAGTTTAAATTAAAATATTTATTAACATGTCAACTGAAAATTTAACTGGAAAAAAAAGATCAGCTTGCGAATGAACAAGCACGCATTCCAATTAAATATCGTACGCAGGATACAAAATTAACTAGCCTACCCTAAACATTGACTCGTCCTTAATATTCGTTTACGAAGAAACCACAGCTAGCATAAAAGCAGATGAAAACTTATTTTATACATTAATTAATTTGAATTCTTATAGAAACAGGCGAGAGTAGAATTTATAGAAAAACCAAAATAATAAAATAACTGGATTAGTTAAAATAAAATATAACAGTTACTCCCACCAGAATTTAAACGATTCAAAACTGAATGTTTTAATGACCTTGGCAAGGAATTTGAAATTCTACCAAATCTGGAGGAAATGCTTTTATTATAATAAACTAAAAACAGAACTAATAAGACAAGCGACAGCATATGTTTGCAGGTGAAAATAGTTTCAAGAGCATACAATAATTAATAATTAAATTAACATAGATTATAAAATTAGATTAGAAGAAATTACATCCAATAATTTGTTGACATGAGCGCTGAAGTAAATGGAAATGGAATAAGATGTTGACACGTGTAATAAAATAGGAGAAAATTTAATAATTTTTACAACAATCCGCCAGCTTGGGCCCAGATTTCGAACTAAAAGCTTTCAATGAAAAGTTTAATATTGTTTAGATATATTGTTGTTGTTGTGGTAACTAATATCGCTTGTCTGACAAGAACAAGCCAGCGAATTTCATCGTGGCAAAAATGCGCCTCTCGTTGGCAGGGGCCTTGAGTACCATGCAGGTGTCAGCAAGACTTTGCTCAGTCCCGACCCCAATTTTGAAAGAGAGCACCCCGGGTCACAGGTTCGAGTGTCTCCTATTCCTCTTTTCCTACCACAACCTCTCGAGAGGACTCCCGGCTTGCCGAATATTCTAAGTTCCCTCACGCCACATATTTACAAACATCCATGCTTTCTCTGGGATTTGGACCTGGGCACTTCGGTCAGAGTTAGAGTCAGTAACCACTTTTCTTGTTGGAAAGCTTTTTTAGACACAGACATGCATTAATTCTTTTTGATGCTAACGCTTCTTGGCACATACACTGCGCAGAAATAAAAGGGGGGCATCCCGTTCTACTGGGCCGATTGACGAAATTCAACATGCGGTTTTCATGTCGCGAAAGAGCAACTTAGGATATATATTAGATTTAAATACAGGATTATTCTAATATAGATTTTTAACACAAAATCGGATTTATTCTGAAATGACTTACCATTTTTTTCCATAATTCGTTTCTACAAATCAAATTATCCCAATCTGTCAAGTTTTGTAAAATTCTCAAAAAATTAGAGTTTTTTATTTAAAATTTCCGAAAATTCTATCTATTGGCGTGTTCTGAAATTTGGCATATTTGAAAGCGATACTAACATTAAATATGTTTTAGGCACTTTGTTAAAATTATTTGAAAGTAGGAACGATGTGACTTTTTTCCCGCTCGTACACAATGTAAAAAAGGAAAGGAAAATGGGTTGCCATATATTAAGAAGTTCGCCAAGTGAATTATTCTGGTGCAAACTGAAAAAATGCACCAAGATAAATTTTTGAATGTCTCCGTAAATTTCGCACCAAATTTCACAAAATGTAATATTTAGGCATAATTTGAGTCGTAGAATCGAAATTGGCACGTCATTTCAGAAAAAGTCTGATTTGTGCCATAAAAACCTATATTTGAACAGTTGGCTATACATAAATCTAATATTTATCCTAAGTCTCGCTTTCGAAACATGAAAAACGCATCGTTAGTCGGCCCTGTAGAACAGGAGATATAGAATTGTCCTCTTTTTAGTCCAAAGGGGCTTTGTCCCTGAAAGACTATTGTTTTCGTTTTGCGGTTTTGCGTCGAATCACTGAAAGCGTTGTATCACTTTTTAAACTGTTGCCACCAAATATTGCAGCTCTGTATTACATTTAAATAAATTAAATAATGAAGAAATCTTCATAAATGTATGTATATTTCTCCAAATGTGATAAAACAACGGTACCTAGATCCATCCAATTTTGAATAGCGTACATTTCCACCCAAATATGAGCATCTGGAAGCCCAAATTTGGAATTTGTTTTATTATCTATTTCATATTTTGTAAAACTTTAATGAATTCTTGATGAAAAAACTCAAACGATTTAAATGTGAGCAATGTCAGCACTCTACAGGGAAAAAAATGTTGTTTCCAGCGCGCGGAACTGTGTATCGGAAATTTTAAAGATAGACTCATTTTAAAATTATTTCGCGATATTGCTGTTGAACTGAATTTTATGGCTAAATTGCAAAGAAAATGATTTTAATAAATAAAGGTAACACACAAAATGTCAAAAAAGACATCCCTTTAGACTTAATTTAGAATCTGAAACTTTCAGTTTTTTTTTCCCCGGCAGTGTACATAAAGATTCTTAACTGTTTTCTTGAATTCGACTCTTAAACACTCATCCGTGGCCATAGATTTTTGAAATTCGGAATGCTTTCGAAACTGTTCTCTATAAAATTTGATTTGATTTTAGCCAGCAAAAGGTCGTTGGAGGATACTAGATAGAGTAGCTAAGAAAGGCGATTAAGATTAACATTTTTGTTTGTAATTAATTGTTTAAAAACAGTTACGTGGACAGAAATAAACATTCCT
>KK119067.1:234764-279432 GCA_000611955.2 Stegodyphus mimosarum | reverse complement strand
TATATTCCGGTCGGTTATTGAGCCGCTAAGGGTATCCATATTGGTCGCATAAAATCAAACAAAGAATTTCATTCAAATTTCTTGTGTAATTATACGACATTTTAATGCATGTAGTTGAAATAAATAAATATTGCAGTTTATTGTTAGCTGAAGATTAAACATTCCTGAGACATTGAATTCCTGAAACATTCCTAAAACTATGGGAATGAACAATGTATGGGTTTTGTCCTTTCGAACATTCATAATTCTTTTTGAAATGAAATCTGGAATTTAATTACAAATAATATCAGAATTTTTTAATAAATATAGCCGTAAAATGGAGATACTTAATTTCCGAAATTTAACTTTTAGAATTTATGCAACAAACTTACATAAAAAGAAAGCTACATTGGTAACATTGTTAAAATGATAATAAAACATTTATTTATTCCTATATAGTACAGAGGCTGTTCCCACATTTTTAGACGATGTATATTGTATTTACAAAACTAAATTACATAAAATTTTTGTGTTTTAAATGTTCTATTTGGCATCCCTTATTCTGAAATATCTTTCGACACCGCAATTTCCGGGATAATAATGCCTTTTGAAGTGTCAGAAGAGGTATTCTATCCCATTCCTCCCGAATAGCTTTCCAGAGTTCTGTTAGGGTTTTGGGACAACGTTTGGATAATGCAGTTTTTAAAAGTCCGAAACCACAAAAACCATAGGTGACACATCGGGAGATTTAGTAGGGATATCAGTGAAGGGTATGGCCTTGATACCAGTTTTTTTTTTTCATTTCTTTTAGGAAATTTACAGTGGATGTTGATGTGTGACTGCTAGCTTTGTCCTGATGGAGTCTCACAGATTGATGGCACTGTGGGTAAAGCGATGATATTTCATTCAGAAAAATTGGCAATAAAATATGTTCCTTGTAGTATTTGGAGTTAATCTTGACATTTTTTTGCATTCTTTTTAACTTGCCTTTATAAGGAAAACCAGCAATAATCGTGAATCCCTTAGAAAACCTTTCTTTCGATTCTTTGAACCATGTACTTAAATTTTTTTGTCCCCTTTTATGATAATAAATGGCTCTTTTTTTGTTACAATCATTTAAATACACCCATGCTTCATCTGATGTGACAATTGTTTTCCATTTTTCTTTGGATAAGTGTTTCTCATATAGAATTCTGCAGCGTGTCCTGCGTTGAGCAATATGCTTTGGAAGAAGACGATGCACCTTGCGTTTTTTCGCTTTCTTAAGATTTAAATCAACGTTTATCATTTTGTTTACAGTGGACACCGAGCATTTTAATGATTTTGTAACTGTCCTTTGACAAGAGGGATTTTCTTTTAACGTTAAACAACGTACTTTTGCAATAGTCAAAGATGTCCGTTTTTTCCTTGGATACTTGTTTGGAATTTTTGTCCCACTTGAGGCTCCAATTTGACATTTTTTTCCTTCCTTGTTGATGATATTACCTATCGACGCTTTAGATATTACAAAACGATGACTCTCACATAGTTTTTGGATAACGGAGTATGCATATTTCTCTTCGGAAAGAGCGTAAATGCTCGAACCACAGCTTTGTTAAATTCGCCATTTTGAATAAAAACAAAACGTTCAAGCTACAGATGATAATTTTGACTTTTAAAAACATAGTGCAATTGCAATTACTTCTTTTGCAGCAAACGAGTTTTTATTACCGCTTACCAAAATCGTCTAAAAAATGTGCGAACAGCCTCTGTATAATATTAAAAACGAAACTTTTCAGCATAATACTGAGTCACTTATTTCTGATTACGCATAGAGATAAAAATAAGCAAAATTACTTAATAAAATGCTGGTCGATGTGTAACATCATGGCTAAAAAACGTAATTAAGTATTCTTCATGCGATATGTTCATGTTTAAAAACAGAACAATGCAATAAAAAGTCTTTTTAAGCCTGTGCAAATAACACCTCTCTGGGTTTAATGAATTGTCAAATTTTCTTTTTTATGTGCTGCTGCGTTTCTCAACATTTAGAATTAAAATTTTATTTATTAAAACTACGCTGTATAATTTAAATAACTTTCATTGCTATTTTAAAATATATTTCGAATGTGATCATTTTCTTTAGAGCAATTTACAGCTATTAGCCACACAGGTGGTTTTCGTTTTTATTCTTACGTTTAAATTTTCAACAGATTGTCAGTTTGAATTTCAAGGTCATTCAACAGGACTTTGTTTTACATCTTCACATACCTTCAACAAGGCACGTGTTAAACAGAAAAATTTTAATGATCTGTGTCTGATTTTTGAGGAGAGGTTTTTTGTCTGTTATTTTAGTTCAATTGCCTTCAATATAATCTATCCATCAAAGTCATAGAAACAACAAACTTCGCTTTCTAGAAGACTTAATGCTAGTCGTTTCGTGTTTCATCCTAACTGTGTTAATAATGAGAGAGCATAAAGAGAGACATTTTTAGCTTGAGGAACCTACTATAAATGCACTTCCAGTTGTATAAAGAAGTAAAGATGATTATGAGGTCCATATCGAATTAGACAACGAAATACATACTCGAAATTTGGAATTTCTTTAAAATTTCTGAAACAGTGTGATCTTCAGAATAAATAAATTTCCTGTTTATATTTTGCAATGGAATTCTTCTCATTTTCGTGAACTGAAGGTTCTCTGATAAACATTTCTTCCCCGTTTACGTAAAAAACTTCTATACCTTTACCATTTAAATGGGGTTTTTTAATGATGCACTAATAAAACCTTTGGGTATGTCCATTTAGTATGTGTTAATTAATATTTAATCGGAAGATTGTACGATTGAAATATAATTACTTATACGATTGCTTGTTCAGAACTCTGATTTTTCTCTTCTTCAAACTATAAACAATCGTACACAAACGTCATCTCAGTATTATTAACAAAATATATTTTTGATGAAATTAGGCATAATTGGTAGCTTTCTTAGTTGCATTACTTTAGAAATTTTAACTTCTGTTTTGTAAATCTTATTTACTTGACATTTATGTTTGTATTCGTATCCTTGATTCCGCTTTTCTAAATTTCTTGGATTTCATTTATATCCTCAGTTCGTGAAGTTATTTGGATTTATTTATACTGATAACAAGAATACTGAATTTTTACTGTAGCAGCTTACCTTTGTGTCACCTGACCGTAGTGATGCGCTGAGGTTTTCCTTATTAAAGTCTGTCTATCAGAGAATTTCGTAAAGGTTTCAGTTGACACAATGCACCATTGCACAGCACTTTTAATTTAAGTGCCGAATTGTCGAAAATAGGTATCTGTGTTTCATCGGAAAATCACCTGGTCCACGCACATTATTCGTATAGAGACGAATGCCGCTCCATTATTAAATGTAGTCACAAAAGGTCAAAATGTTCAAATGATTTCTATACAGGATAAAGGTCTTTTTATATGTGTGTGTGTGTGAATCATTATTAATCCATCAAAAGTTCATTAGTGCAAAGAAATATCTATTTTTTCATTCTACAAACAGTTCGGTATCTCCATCAAATTAGCACAGTATACACATAGTGTTTGAAACATGAATCAAATTTTACTTGCTTGCAAAATTGCTTTTTTTATGTGGTAAAAAACATGTCATATAAAAAGCTGGCATAGGAGTATCAGATCAAAAAGAAATTTAAAAGAAAGAAAATATTCTTCATTAATTTCAGATACGTGCTTTAACTTTTCACAATCAGATGATGATATTGCGTTGCCATTAAATTTAAAAATAATAGCTTACCTTAATTTTTTGCTTAAGATCAGTTATAAATTCATATTTGATTTAATCCGTAAATTGTGTCTTTCCTTTATACCCGAAGTCGAATTTCTATTTCTGAAGACCTTCACACATACTTTATCATCTATTCAAGTGAGTATGTTAATAAGAATCTGAATTAATTATCGACTTTTTTGACAAGAATCTGAATTACTTATAAATTTTCAAGTTCCCAATTATTTCAGATTCTTGTTAAGACTTTTTTTTCTTCCATACAAATTACCTCTCTGATTATATCAAGATTGTGTTGGGAAATCGTTTAATTAAAACGTTAGTTTTAAAATGCGAATTAGTGCAAAGAATATTGATAATTTGAACATTGTTATGTTTTAAGAAGACTGTTTGCTTTCAATTTAATTTATTTTCAATTAGCAGGACAAAATAGACTATGCCAAATATATATATGTTACTGTGAAAGACCGAAATTGGAGAATGTCGACTTTCACCAAATACGTCGGTAAAAGATTGAATAAAACATTACATTCTTGTACATTCGGACCCTCATCGGTGTATGTCGACAATCACAGATACGCTTTTGTGTAGGTCGAAAGAAAGGAGTAGACAAAGAGGCGACTGCTGTTTCCCATAAATGCAGTTGTAAAAAAAGCAAGGGCCTCTTGTGCAATTCAAAGTGTCATATTAGTTTAAGTTGTTGCAACAAATAAGATTTGAATCACATAATTTATTAAGATTTTTATTACTATTATTTTATTTTGTCACTTAGAACATAGTGTATAATTAAATAAGTTTTTAACTTCTATTATTTTCCTTTCTCATTTTGAATGTACTGTGTGTTTTAAGTTCTTATGTACTTAAAATCTTATTTTAAATCTCAAGTGCGTTTTTTCGCGATTGAATTACGGAGAAGAAAATATAATATTATTATATGTTCAACAATCACCATTACTACATGGTGAATGTCGACATTTACCGGTGTAAGTCAGAAATAAGAGTATTTGGAAAATATTTCGAACATACACCAAGCGACTATGTGAATGTTGACATTCACCGATGAAAGTCGACATTCTCCAGATTTCGGTGTTTTACCGTAACATATACAGGAGCCAAAATATAGGTTATATTGCATATAATAAATTTATTGGCATTTAAATTATTAGCAATATAGTAATAAAATTTAATGAATATGAACTTTTAAGTTTTATCCTAATTTTATTAGTAGTTATTTTAAATTTATGCATCTTTCCTATCATTCTAGTTTCAGCTTACAATTTCCTACCAGAATGTAATTTCAGAAACGCAGTTAATGCAAATCTGTAAAGAGTAGTATTTAAGTCGATGTTTCACCGACTTCTCCAGAGAGAGCCTAACTAGTGCGCTTTTGCCTTACGTCTCTCTAACCTATTTCTACGCTCGGCCATACTTTAGGCCCTTGTTTGGCTTCGCCGACTTAATTAAGATTTAGGGGCCAACTACTTAGAATCTTGATAGCTTCGGCTATATCTTTCAGTTAGCTTTAGTTAAACTTAGTTAAGTTTAATTTCCTATTTATTTGAATTCAAGCCCAAGTAGAGGCTTTACTGTACGTTTCAAGTTAGGAAATGATTGCATCATATTTATTCTGTGAAATAAAGGGTACTTAACCCTTCGTAAGTCTTACATCTCTAATCACACGCTTAAGCGATTATTCGCTTGTTAGTGTTTGTGGGGTTCACGGATTGAACACTGAATTAAATAAGTAAAACCCCACAAACTATAACAGATCTACTCTTATTACGATATCTTATTATGATACTTATTTTATCTTACTGTGATTATACTCTTATTATGATATCTGAAAAATTTTGATGTACATATTTTACATTAATACATCTTTTGTATATTAGAGATCTTATCGTATATTCGATCTAAAAAAATTTGAATTATTAATAGAAAAGTTTCAAATAGTCTTAGAATTCCTTGTCATAGCATTTCTCGATTTGTAATTTCTACGCCCCAAACTCTTGAAAGTTTACTTTTACACAAGCTTTGATATTATTTATAACCACAAAACAACGCATTATGATCAGTTGATGTAGGTGAGCGTCTCTTCCTGAGATAAGCAATTACAAATTTCCTTTTTCTCGTGCCGGTGAAAAATCGTTTCCTACCATTCTGCGTATCTTTCCGGAATCCTTTCATGGCATTCTCATTCAGGGATATAAATTACATGAATATGACAACAAAAAATACCAGATAAATGCAGGATCTATTTAAATGTGTATGCGTCAATTTATCCTCAATTCATTGAAGATATTCAGTCATTATTGGATCAAGTTTGGCTCACATTTCAATCATTTTCGAAGCATTTTGATTTTTAATTCAAAAACGTTTCTCACCATATCATTATTCAGTATTCTCCCACAGTGAAATTTTGAGTAACTGTTATTAGCTAAAGGAAAGCAGAGTTTTTGTAATGTTTTCAAACCAATATGCTTTCTTCCGATAACTAATTCTCTTTGACAAGTGTTCATTTTTCATTCGTATTTCTAACTTCACAGCTTACTTTAGGGTTATTGAGTTTCTCCTATTCTCAGTTAAGAAAAAAATATCTTTCTCCATCTTTCTCGTCCCTATTTAGGGAACTTACATTTCGATTGATTAAACAATAAATAAAGTATTTTAAATACAATAACCTCGAATCCTGCGTTGTCTTACAGTTAAATATTTTCCACGTATAAATACTACATCATTCTTATTCAACGAAAATCATCATTACTATTCAACAGACGCATTTGTAATAGGTACCTTTTAATCTTCTTTATGCTGTGTATTACAGACTAATTTGTAGTTTGTAATAATTAATATTGCTTTTAAGTCGCTCAGTGAGCTAAACAATACTCTGTTTTAATTTGAAAAAAATATAAAAATACTCTTAACAAAACGTTGAGTGGCAATTTCTGAGCCAGTTCCAGGCGGTATGGATAAGAAATCAAAGGTATTATGCATCGTGGGATGACAACATTTGTCAGATCACATGAAATAAAATACTTTAACTGCATGCGGTAACTGAGTCAAAAAATTAAATAACCAAGTTGTAAACGTTTCTTACATCAAGCTAACATGATAAAAAATAGTTCCTTGAATTTTGGAGAGAATTTGTGATACTCTCCTTTCAGTTAGCCATATAATATAAAATCTCCTACCCTGAATGAATTAGATCTGCGATGGAGATCGATAATGCATTTCTTCGTCAAATGTGTTTCGTGCACATAATATTTGCGGCTTTGGCCATGGTCAAAAATAAGGGTCAAATTGATCTTCTCTAGCAGGTCATTTATTTATGAAGCTCTCAACGTGAAGTTCGCGGGGAAGACGTAGCGCATATCCATGAAGGACATAAGGATTTTATGGTGGAATTTCCTCTCATGATATTAGCTGCATAATAAAGCGTGTGGTAGTAATGCATTCCAGTTATTTGAAATTTTGTCAGCCATTTTTTCCAAAGTTGATGCAATGATGCCACTGGCCCATTTCACGATTCTGTTAGCGAAGGGCGAATAACGCGATGTCGCTGATTGTGTGAATTCCATGTTTTTGAATAAATCGCTGTGCGTTATGTGTGGTGGATGCAGTTCCTGTGCCTGATAAATGCTTGTTCATCGGACCATATCGAAGTATGGTGCTGGGATACAGCGCATCAGTCAATGTACATGCCACGAGAGATGCAGAAGGCGTTGAAACCACATAGTGTCATGATCAATCTGGACATAGCGGCGTGATTAATCTGGACAAGCATGTTAATGTTTTCGACTTGACTTTGGTTTGTGGCAACCAGAAAATAATGATCAGATGATGCAATTTCTCAAGGTGTTGCTGGAATCGGCAGTTACTGCAATGAGCCGTAGGCATTAGAAGTTCGTCGGTTGACAATATGAGATTTGTGGTAACTTTGGATGTATGTTTTACAATCTTTTCTCATATTTGGTCACCAAATGTGTTATAGATGCCGAAGATGGCCAACAATTCCAATCAAGCCACCAACGGCAATCAACGAAGAAGATGACAGCTCAGTGGAAGACGCTTCAAACTGAAATTTATCCTGGTATTCTGGCTGTCCAAATTTCATCTCGAGCGAGACCGAACGTAAAGCTCATGTTTCTGTTTTGTATCTCGGGAACTCTCCAAAAAAGAAATATTTATTTGAATATGTGTGGCAACAGTAGTTTGTAGCTCATCTGTTGTCAGAAAATAAAAAATATACTGTTGGTTCATACAGCTTTCTCCGCGTTTTAATAAATCAATTCTAATCAACTTCATATCTAAATTCTATTATTATTTCAGTTTACCACATTCTTTACATTACTATCTATTTTACAGTCTACCTACAAGCTACTTTTGCCACACATACACAAATGAATATTTCTTTCTTTGGGTTCTCCCGATATAAAACACAAACGTGAGAGTTACAAATGGAACTGCAGCTTGAAACAGTTTAATCAAATTAATTACATTATACTTTTTTGCTAAATTTAGACAGAACAAAATAGTTAATCTTAGAATGTCAAAGAAGTGGGGGATTTCTTCATGAATCAATGTCAACACGTATTTTTCTTCTTGAGTAATGTAACATAGTTTATGTTAACAGTTATGTTAGCAGTAACTGTTAACATAAACTATGTAACTAACCTTTAACTAATAATAACTAACCTTTAACTGTTTAATTACGTTGAAGTGTTTATTAATGACCCATGACTCTCTCATTAACATTGGATCAAAATGTACATTAACAAAAAACATTTTATACATTATATATTAGTGAGCCGGCAGATGTCAAAAATAGAAATGGAAATGAGTATTCTTCACATTCGTAAATTCGTAATACTTACTTTACATTCGTTACGTTCGTAAAGGAATTCCAAGTAAGTAAAAATAAAGAAATACCTAGAGCACGACAAGTGGATATTAAGATTAAATTAAGTAAAATGCTACATAGTTTTGACTACGGCAAAGCAGACAAGGAATCTGCTAAGGGAAGGGATAATTCATGCATTCATTGAGAACTTTCTAAAACATGTTATACTTGGATAAACCACAAGAAGGATCATAAAGCCACCCTATTCACTAAAATTTAAGCCCCGATCGAGTTACCAGTAACCAGCGGTCTTATCCACCTTTCTACTGCTAGGCTAAAAAAGTACGAAAGCCGAAAAAAGAGAAATTCTACAGCTTTTACTCTACCCTATACGAAGAAAACACTGTAATGTTAATAAAATTCCGTAGACTTTTTTCCGATTACATTAAAATGATCTAATTAGGAAGAAAAGGAAGCTTAAAAATATTCAAAAATAATTATAGGAGCAGTCATATAACTCTTATAAAGAACAGAATTTGAGAACTCGTTAATTTTGATTTGGTGAAGATATATTAGAAGACCATAATATTCCGATCGATTACATTATCTTTAAACTTCCCCTACCCCCGGGGTCATATATACTGGTTTAGTACTGCACAGTCTGGGCTAAAGGTACATAAAATACACAAGCCCGATTCCTACTATCCAAAAGGCAGCCTATGTTGTCCGTGAGGATAGTGGTTTCGGACATCCGAGTGGGTGGCGCGACAAAAAGTCCTTTCGCTGGTTTCATAAGCTCCAGGCTCTTATCCGTGTGTCTCAGAAATATCCTGGCGAGCAGATACTGGGTCTGTTTTTAATGGTACAAGAAATTTTAATCCCCCTGGAAATGGGGCGTCGGGTTGCCAAAAGAATTCACTAATATTACACCTCTAGAAGCTTGCGCACCCACTCCCTCACATAATACAGAGAGCAGAGATGGGTAAGCACTCAGATTTTCCAGTGCAGAAATGGTGTAACAAAATTCATTGATATCTTTGAATTAATAGATTGTTAAGCCAAAGACTCTTACAAGAAAAAGCAATAACTTCAAAAGATATTTGCATAATATTTTATATCACCCAGACATTTGCATAATCTGAAGCAAATTGAGATTTTCAAAAATATTCAAAATTTTCTATTGTAAGTTTCGCGAAAAATTAGGAGAAATAGTGAAAAAAAATATCAAAAGCGGGCGTTTTCTTCAGCTTGAACTTCAGTATATTTAGTAACATTGCAGTTAAAATTAAACTTAGAATGAATTTCGTTTCTTTATAAAGCAAAATTAACGGTTAATTATGTTAAATACGCGACGCCTGTATATCAGTTCTGTTTCTTCGTAGTTGCCGCTAAGAAATGATAGTATCTATTTTGAGAAACAAAAATAGTCTGATGGTGTTTTATACCTTTGGACTAACATATCAAGATAGTTAAGATCTTATGAGCAAAATTAATTTTTCATCGAATAAAAATTTTAGTCTTTCATATGTTTGAATTAAATATCTATACGATTCGTAGCCATTATGTGTTTTGTCGATATTCAGATACTTGTTATTTAATCTCAACGAGTAATTAATACAAAAAGGCAATTTGCTGAGAAGGACTATTAATAATAAAAAAAATTCTACAGCCTTTATGCTACCCTATTCATAATGTTAATAAAATTAACATTACAGCGTTTTCTTCGAATTAAATTAAATTAACATTAAAGTGTTTCTCCTAATTAAATTAAATTAACATTACAGTGTTTCTCCTAATCAACGCAAAATCACTATAAATGTCTGTTCACTTTTCAGATTGTTGTAATCGAATATTAGAGCCCTGTATTATTTTTAAAGAAATTAGATAATGAAGAATCTTCATAAATGCAATTGTGATAAAACAACGGTAAATAGAGCCCTCAAATTTTGAATAACGTACTTTTTCACCTGAATATGGGCATCTGCTAGCCCAAACTTGAAATTTATTTTATTATCCATTTCATATTTTGTAAACTTTAATAAGTTTTTGATTAACAAACTCAACGATTTCAAAGCGAGCAGTGGCATCACTATAGGGAAAAAACATTTTTATCTCCAGTTCGCGAGACTGTGCATCGGAATTTTCAGCCTAGAGGAGCGTTAGCCCAGAGCGTTAGCTGCACTGGAAAATTAGCCCAGAGGAGCGTTAGCTCAGAAGGACTATTAATTTCGTTTTGGCATTTTGCGTCGATTCACTGTAAATGTCCGTATCACTTTTCAAAATGTTGCCACTAAATATTATCGCCCTGTGTTATATTTAAAGAAATTAAATAATGAAGAATCTGCATAAATGTATGTTTCTCGCATTGTGAGAAAACAACGATACCCAGAAGCGTTAAATTTTGAATAGCGTAGTCCTCCTCTGAATATAGGCATCTGGAAGCCCAAATTTGGAATTTGTTTTACTATCGATTTCATGTTTAGCGAATTGTTTATTACGAAACTCAACGATTTTAAAGCGAGCAATGGCAACACTGTACAAAAAAAAATTTTTATCTCCAGCGCGCGAGACTGTGTGTCCGAAAATTCTAAAGGTATGCTTATTCTAAAATTATTTCTCAGTATTGCTGTTGAATTTAATTTTATGGTTTAAGTGCGAAAAACATGATATTTAATATATAAAGATAACACAGAAAACTTTAAAAATATGACCCTTTGGGCGTAATGTAAAATCCGAAAGCTTTCAGACTTTTTTTTGGTCATTTTGTTTTGTTTTTGTTTTAATTAGTTGTTAAATCAAAACTTTAAATAATTTATATATTTGTCTGCATATGCAAATCTTCTTTATACGCGCGAAAAAACAGCGAAAGCCATTTAAAAATACTTTTCTGGATATATATATTAATTAAATATGTAAATTAAAAAAAATTCTATATTTGCCAATATTAATATAAATGGGCTTCTTCAATTCAGATCGCTAACAATACCCTGCTAAGTTAAAATATTCGCTCGATTTTATATATGTCCTTACAATATAAAGTATCTCCAAAGGATATCCGTTTTTCTACGGAGTTTGAATATTTATTTGTGTTCTGAACACTTGCTGTCTTCTCAGACCATAATTTAAATCTTTCTTCACATGCGCCGTAGACTATTCTTTTATTTTTTCAGTATTATAAATTAATGATTTTGAACAAGGGAATTGAAAATAAGACAACCAGTCCATCTGTATCTATTTTGACTAAGATCGTTTACATTTACAGTATTGCATTTGTCAGGTGGCTAGTTAATGTCTTGACATACTAATGCTTACATGACGTTTTAGAATTACATTACTACACCTTCGAGTACGGTGAGCCCTGAGCTCCGATTTTCTTCATTTATCATCGGTTATTTTCTGAAGTTATAGATTGTCTTGCAAGATTAATACGATTTCTTGAAACACTTATGAGAAGAATACAGATTCTTTCACTGTTGGGAAATAGAACAAAGATAATTAATAATAATTATATTTTATATTTTTCATGCTTTTGCTATGTATTTATACTTTACTTTCATAGTTATTGTAAAATAATTGCTTACACAGTAATTTAAGTACAAGTTTTGGAATAACTTATTCTCTTTTAGAATAGTTCTTCGTACTTCAACCGTGAAATTCAGTTCAAAAGCAAAACTGCAAAATAATTTTAAGATGAGCATACCTTTAGAATTTACTTTAGTTTAGTTCTTCGTACTTCAACCGTAAAATTCAGTTCAAAAGCAAAATTGCAAAATAATTTTAAGATGAGCATACCTTTAGAATTTCTGATGCACAGTCCCACGCGCTTCAGATAAAAATGTTTTTTTTTTCTGTACAACGTTGCCATTGCTCGCTTGAGTTTGTTAATCAGAAATTCGTTAAAGATTTACGAGATATGCAATAGATAATAAAACAAATTCCAAATTTGGACTTCCAGGGGCCCATATTCGGGTGGAAACGTACGTTATTTAAAACTGGATGGCTCTAAGCACTGTTTTATCACAATGCGAGAAACATACATACATTTATGCAGATTCTTCATTATTTAATTTCTTTAAATATAATACAGGGCGAAAATATATGGTGGCAACAATTTGTGAAACAACGCTTTTAGTGAATCGACGCAAAATGCCAAAACGAAATTAATAGTCTATCTGGGTAAATTGCCCCTTTGGGCTAATAATAAAAAAAATTAAAATACAGGCATCTTCACATAAGAAAGAATTTCTAGAATGTGCTGCACTTAGAAGGGAATTTAACAGGGCACTTATAGGAGAAAAAAAAAAGAAAAGGTGACAGACAAATTTAAACCTACAGTTAAAGAAATGAGAGACAGAGATGTTACTAGTCGCGAAAGGTTACTATAGTAACTCTAGTTTTGAAATGCATTATCCATTGTAATAAAACTTCAAGCTGTGTTAACTCGTTTCAGATCACATCCTCAATACTCTTAGTAAAAGAATACGCTTAAGTATAGGTCACGGTTCTTCGAAAGACGGCGTTAAGTAGAGAAACTACTCTGGTCCTTAAATCTAAAACCATTTTTAAGAGTAATGTACTGAGCTTGCTGCTATTAGAACAATTGAAATATTGTTTGTTTAACTGATTGAACTGATTGTTTAACTGATTGAACTTTGGAAATTGCTTCCATGGAGGATATCTTTAAAGAAATTGGATCGTACTCTAATTACTCTTTTGAATATACTTTTATATTCATATCTCATATCAGTTTAGCTATCAAATTTTCATACTTGCATTTTTATTTTGCATTAATATTTTGCAATCATTTTACTTCCATCATACTGATATCTTATACACTGTTGGCCACCGTAAATGCAACACCGTGAAGTAAGCATGCAAATAACATGAAATTTACAACATGCATTAGCGGAGGTGAGATATGCAAATGATTAGAATTTCAGCGCGCGAGCCTGTGGCGCCACTTCAAAGCACTATTTAAGGCTTGGAGTTTTCGACGATTTCAAGTTCGGCAATTGTGTTTTTCTTGTGGTTTTTCAAAAAAAAAGATGAATTATGCCTCTTAGTAAACAGCGATCATTGTTTGATCAAGTATCCGAGTTCGACAGAGGAAGGATAGTGGCCTACGAGAGTGTGGATTATCTTTCAGGGAAATCGGTAGTGTGTTGGACGAAAGCAAACAACTAAAATGCGGATATGTGACCGTTGGATGCAGGTGGGTACGACGGACCGACGTGTTCGATCGCATCCACCTCAGTGCACCACTTCACGTGATAACAGGCACATTATGCGTACATGGCAGTGACGGATCGCTCAGCCACATCACGAACCATAGCACAGCACATTCAGCCTGTAACGCATCATCCAGTGCCTGCGCGTACCATTCGACGCCGTTTACAGCAGAGTGGTCTGTCCGCAAGACGTCCATTGCTTCGTCTACCCTTGGCGCAGAACTACAGACGTCTCCGCCACCAATGGTGCGATGAAAAAAGGATGTGGACGGCAGAATGGAATGAAATTGTCTTTACTGACGAGTCACGCTTCTGAGACACCGAGGAGAGAGGATGCTGAACAGCTGCGTTATGCACCGCCACACTGGTCCTGAACCGGGTATTATGGTATGGGGCGGTATTGGATACAACTCTCGCACTCCTCTAGTACGCATTGCCGGTACTTTCAAAATCCAACGCTACATCTCCGAGTAGTTGGAGCCAGTTGCCCTTCCTTACCTTCAGGGCTTGCCCACAGCCATATTTATGCGCGACCACGCGTGGCACGCATTGTTCAAGGGTTCTTCGTCAACCGCCAGATTCAATTGCTTCCATGGCCGGCTCGCTCTCCGAATCTGTCGCCGATAAAAAACATGTGAGCTGTGGTTGCTGAACGATTGACCCAGATTACATCCCAAGCAGCCACACCAGATCAACTTTGGCAACGAGTGGAAGCTACTTGGTCTGCTGCACCCCAAGAACCCATCCAAAGTCTCTTTGAATCAATGCCGAGGCTTGTGGCAGCGGAGATCTCCAACAATGGCGGCTACTCTGACTATTGATCTGGAAGGAACCATACTGCACAGAAGTCTATAAATTCAATCATTTGATACTTGGTCAACATGTTATCTACTAAATAAATTTTGCTGTGATATCTCTTGTTTTTCTTGGTGTTGCAATTTGGGTGGCCAGCAATGTATTTATATTCCGTATTCTGAATTAATTGCTCACCAGTCCCCAACCGGACAGCAGTTCACGATATGCGAAGTCAAATGTTTACTGAGTGATTCGTGAATTTTAAGCTTACTAAATAATTGGTTAGTTCAATACTCTTTACAAATCAAGATAAAATAAAACGAAATTATTTACTTTGTAAAGTATATTTTAATTTCATATCAGTTAGCTTTTAAGTTAATGTATCTTTCCTACCTTACCTAGCTTCAATTTACAACTCCCTACCAGAATGAGTTTTTAGAATCGAGTTAAATGCAAATGAGAAGTTATAGCATTTAAATCAAGTTCAGCTGACTTTGACAGAGAGAGTTAGGATTCCTGAATAGTGCACGTTTGCCTTTGGTCTACTTCTCTCTAAGCTGCTGTTACGGTCGGCCGTATTTCATGACTTTTGATAGTTCGCTGTGTAATTTAATATTACGGGCCAGCTAATTTAGAATTGTGTTAACTTCAGTTAATGTTCTTTATTTAGCCATTAGTTAGTTCTTATTTCTTATATTTTAAGCCCAAGTGGAGAATTTGCTGTACGCCCAAAGAAAGGGGCCGATTGTTAATCTTATTTGGAGCGAATAAAGGGTAATTTACCCTTCTTGAGTTTACGTTTCTGTTCGCGATTATTCGCTTAGCAGTTCACTAGGTTCCTCGACACTTAATTTGACAGAATAAAAATGAAGAACTCTACAACTTTCAATTAGGAAGAAAATACTTTTCCTGATTCATTATCAAATTTATTTCAGAAAACATGCATTTAAGAAACTTATTGTTTACATTATTATTTCATTACATTTACTCTCTAACATGGAAATAGGAGCATCATGTAAGGAAAGACGCATATATTTGTAGGTTGCGGGATAAGAGTTATGAAAACTTTAAGACAAATTATCTGATTTCCATGAAAAATGTAATGAAAAATATCAAATTTCCATATACCTAACTGCAACAACACATATGTGAAAAGTGCTTTGATTACTATCAATATCTTGTTAGCGGATATACTCTCGATATACATAGCTTTACACTGAAAAGAGCAGATTTCTTAGTAACAATCATATGATGTCCCATGCATGTGAAAATATGACGAATATCACACACTGAGGGTAACTGACCCAGAAAAGGAAACTCAACAGCCCGGAATAATTTTAGGTTGAGGAAGCAGGGATTACATATGAGAAGCCCGCGACACTTAGATGATAAGACACTTATCCAATAGTTGTTGGCCGATAACGCTACTTAGCCAACAGCTAATACATAGCTGACAAATTCAGCTAATATGTAGCTTACTTATTTAGCTAATACTATCTTACATATATATTCTTTAGTTAACTTGTAGATGAGAGAATCTTTTAACTACGTGAATGTCGCTGATGGGTCACATGAATCACTCAAAAATTTATCTTATCTCGTGACACGGCTTGATACAACGTACATTATACATTTTACTCGTATACCTACCTTCATTCGCTATTACTTCAGATAAAATCGCGCAGGAAAATAACCTGTACAATTATTTTGAAGGGTGCAGATCTTAATCACCTCTTTACTAAATTTGAAAAAAAAGTGGGGGCATGAAATTTACAGATGTTCACGAAAATGTTGACGTAGTGAGTAATTTTTTGTTTTTATGAAGATATATAAAAGATGTCCATATTTAAAGGCAGTTTCTATAGTCGCCATGAAGAGATGTATGAAAAAAAATTTGTTCATAAATATCCTCATAGTATACTCTGAAACGGTCTCACCCTACGGATATGTAAAAATATATTTCATTGAAACAATTTTGCATATTCTCATTTTAATATACGTATTATCAGTTCAACGTGTTGTAGATTACATAACGTGTTGAAAACTAGTATGCCATCTTAACGTGTTGTCGACTAAATGGATATGTCGGGTAACTTACTTGTGGGGTTGTTAGCTAAGTATCTTGTCTCTACGTGTGCGTGATCGTCATGTGAAAACCGTGAAGTAAGCACCATACAACAGAATGAGTCATCGATTCTCTGGATCGTGACAAACACTATGACAGTTATCTATTCACTTCTTCGAGAATAGATCTGTACATCCCAAAAGAGGTAGAGACCCAAACGTTTGCGATTGTGAGTGAAATAAGGGGTCACTTTGTTTGTGAAAATGCTCAGTTGTGTTTGTACAACTGTTAGGAAACGTCTACGTGAATTATGCTTCCAAGCTAAAGGTCTGCTATAAATATATATATAACATTAAATCGCCGTATTGGGAGACTATCACGTTGTCATCAACAAAATGGATGTAAGAATGAAAGTACATTTGCTCAACATGACGTACTTCTCTATATTACAACCCTTAAAACTGGGTTCATCGGCTCACTTGATTATGAAATCTTGAGAAAAGACTGTTCATGGGTCGATCTTTTGGCTGGACAATGTCAGAATATGTTTTTCATACTGTTGTAAACAATCTTTTAGAGACCGATTTGATGTCTTGTTTCACCAAGCCGCATTTGCAGACTTCTGATCAATTTAAAAGCTTTCAAATATTCCGATTTTATCAAAATATTACCGAGAATGCATATTGAGAATGTATTAAGTCCTAACCGTGATACTTTCGATTCCGTTGACAATGCATAGGAATATGTGATCAATTTTGCATGTCAAGTGTCGCAGCATTTCTCAACAAATTATTATTAATCTCGTCAATAACATGCTACGAAGTACAGCGGAGTCTATTGCACGTGTGGTACATTCTTTTATACGTGGCATACTTCATGGCTGTTTTCCATACCTTTAAAAATACTTCTATTCTCAAGTACTTGATGTATTTAAGCTTTTCTTGTCGATATTTCGATCGAATTTCAATATTGACAACTAAATTTCAAATTAAGATATTAAATTAAAAAAAATTATTAAAGATAATTAAGATAAAAAGATTAAGATAAAAGATAAAATTAAGATAAAGGCTATATCTAAGGTACACAAAAATATCTTCTGTTTTAGCAGTTATTACAGCCTTCTAGAAAACACCCAATTAGTGATTCTTTAAGCCACTTTCATTCCGTTTTACTACGAATTGTTACAATGAAACGAATAAATTATGTTGCAACAATCCAACGCGTATACTATTTCAAAAACTGAAAGGTGTACAGGAGATCCACTTCTAAATGGATTGGATAAATCTATTAGAGTTGAGATTTCAGAATATTTAAGTCCACAGGTAATAAACTGCGGTAAAAAAAATAGCGTAACTCTTAACAACTGCGGATGCAGCGCCTGTAATTGGAATCTATTAAGTAATTTTCTTGTCACTGAAACCAAGCAGTGAGTGGCAAATAAAAACTTTGCTGAAGGGAAGGTAGAGTAGCGGAATAAATAAGAGCAATTATTCTTTTCGTATTCTTATTTTTTATTTTGGGTGCATGCACGCACACTTCGAAAAATAAATGCTTTTGTTTGAAACTATTTCCGTGTGCAAATAACACATACCATAGCTTTTTTTAACGTACAAATTTATATTGAGGAGAGTTAAGTGAAGTATATTTTAAATAACTGAGCAACAGATTTCGCATAAAATCTTCCTGATGATCTTAGTGAGATTATCTATCAATGTCGGAGGCGCACTTGAAGAAATGGGGTTATACTAATACATATTTAAAGGTATTTAATTATTTGCTTTTTCTTGTTTAACCTACAAACGAAAAGAGTAATATGAAAGAAATTGCTAATTTAAAACAAAATAATTTTTTCTCTGTGTGAAAATTCTAATATTTCTTTACTCAGTTTCAATTTTTAAAAAAGCAACAGAGAATTGAAATGAAATGCTTTTGTTTTAAAACTTTCAAACTACTTTTTTTTTAAAATATCTATATGCATTGAACTACCGGGAACATAAACTCTGAATAAGAATGGGAAAATTCTCAAATTAATGCAGCACGAGAGATTGTGGAAACTGCAAAACTAAGCTCTAAAACTACAAATCTGAACTACATTTTCTAACCTTGTGAAGCAAACATAGCCCACTTACAAAACATTAGGATCTGAAATTTATAAACAAGCTAATAATTTGCAGCTTTTTTTGAAAATGAAATACTGTCTGTTTTTTGCTTTTGAAATGAAGGATTTCGAAATTTCTCTACTTTGTTTTGCATCTTCTGCTGTCTCGGCTGAAGAAGCGAGATGCTTTACCACCTGTTCAAAATTCCGTTAAAAACGTAATTTTGCTTGAAAGGGAGTGAAATACTTGTACTGATTTTTCTGTCGAGTTCTGGATTAAATTAATATCAAAGAATCCAAAACGCAGAATTACTTTTAATCCACATGTAACTGTACTAAACTTTAGTGCACGTTACATGATGAGTAATTTCTAATGACGTAATAATACATTTAATTCTTTACGTTCTGGACTCCAGTCAATGGCAGTAAAACTTCATTAAAATATTTGATCTTGCTGAAATGATGTAGGAAATTTCTGTTGCTGACATAGCATTTAATCTAATTGTCCTAAAATATTTTAGAAGAGTACAGTAAGTTTTATGACCTATGAAATCCAAAGTTTCATTTCATGTGCTATCACCTCACTTGGAGGAATACAAGTTTTATCCCAAAGGGCGTTAGCCCAAAAGGGCTATTAATTTCGTTTTGTCATTTTGCGTTGAATCGCTATAAACGGCGTATCACTTTTCAAATTGTTGCCATCAAATGTTAGAGCCCTACATTATATTTAAAGAAATTAAGTAATGAAGAATATGCATATATGCATATATGTTTCTCACACTGTGATAAATCAACGGTTCCTGGAACCATCAAATTTTGAATAACGTACGTTTCTACCCGAATATGGGCATCTGGAAGCCCAAATTAGGAGTTTGTTTTATTATCTATTTCGTATTTTGTAAAACGTTAATGAATTTTTTATTGCGATATTGCTGTTGACTGAATTTTAGGGTTTAAGTGCCACGAACATGATATTTAATAAATTATAAAGATAACATGCGAAATGTAAAAAAAGGCCCTTGGGCGTAATATAAAATCTGAAAACTTTCATATTTTTTTTTTATTATTTTTCTCGTAAGATCCGATTTTTCTAAATAGATGATTATTCCGAAATTACTAACATTGATAAAAATTTATTCCTTACACACAATACATATATCAAAACAATAACAGAAAATTATTATTTCTTTTCTTTGTTAATTTCCAGTTATAATGTTTTCACTTCTGAGCTTTGTATCAAATATATAGTAATTCAATGACTGTAATATTAATAATTATTGTTGTTTATAAACGCTGTCAAAACTTATATTTTGAAATATGAAAATTTCTTCCATTTATACCATATATACGCAAATTTTTGAAAGTGTTTAGTAATTGAATGACATTTCAGGCGTTTGAAATCTTTATACCTTTCTTCGACGGATTTAAAATCATTATGAGAATAGAAGTATAAGTTTTTATTAGAAATAATGAGAACTAATGAGAATTATTATAGAATTTAGAACTAATGAGAAACTGCAGTTTTAAAAGGTAAAAAATAATGCATTAGCATTTCAAATTTAATTTGATTTGAAATTCTAAAAAATCACACACTGAAACTCAATTTTAAATTTTAAAGTTAAGACACTTAAAGAGCAGCTTAGAGCGGAAATTTTAAAATTTTTCGATACCATCGATTATTGTAAAATATTTTACTGCATTTCTTTGAATCTAAGACGGAACGTTCTCACTATATCCAGCATTACTAAAAACGTAATGAGGTTAGCTTTTCAGGTTTCTAATACCCGCAAACCTAACCTGCATTGGTTCTCTAAATAGCCGATTATTCCCAAATTACTAATTTAATTAGGAATTTTTATTGTTAATAAATCGAATTTTATTCTTGGAGACATTTCCTGTATTTATTAGCCTCTGATTTTCTTTATTATATTTTCTTAGAATTTAAAACATTTTTACTTTTGGTCACACTGAAATTAATGTTCAGATAAAGACTGATGTTTTCCGAAACGTCCAGCATTTTCTTTTATAATCCATCTATACACTACAACTTAATAGAAAATAAATGTTTAACTTTTCGAGATATTTTCAACTTTCAATTATTTCTTGACATATTACAAGCGATTCATTTTTATTTAGCAGATTCTTTAAAAATTTCGTATGTGATAATTGCTTTTCCTTCATTTAGATGCAATTTATTTCCCCAATATTTTTGTGTATCAGTTACACACTAACAGTCTGCAAATTTTAGATCTAGCTGCGGGAAATAACAAAAAGTTTTAAACCTTTGATTTGTATTAAAATATGTACAATTTATACAATTGCAATTTATATTACAACATATTGCAGTTGTAAAAATGACTATCTTTTCCAATGGCAGTCATTTTTTCTGATTCTCACGCAGCCATTCAATCAATTAGCTCTGTACACCTGCAATTTTGCAGTGTCAAGAATTCCTGAGAATTCTCAATCACAGGGAAAACAAATAGTTCTCCAGCGGGTGCTTGGCATTGTGGCCCTTGGGACAATGAACAAGCGGACTTGCAAAAAGAGGTGCCAGCTTGGTGCAGCATCCTATTACAGCCATTTCTTATTGGAGAATTAAACTGCTTTTAAAATTTATTTACGTCTAATATCTTACGAGATCTTTAGACTCGTACAGTCTTAAAAGTTTGAAGAATGGTAAGTCCTTCTGTTATGCCCGATAGTCCAAGACGTAATGCAATTATGGCTTTCCGTGTGTTTACAACACATGATTGCTTTGCTGCTCACCTGTACCGCATAGGCATTTCAAGCGAACCTATTGACCCACTTTGGAATTCTGGAGAAGAAATGGACAGGGACCGCCTGCTCCGATATGCGACTCTTCTTAGTCTTACAGAGGATTCGAGATACTAGGAGGTAAGAGCGCTCCTTAGACAATGACTTCTGTCTTTTTGTTCTTAATTCTACTATTTGTAACCTCTGTTTGTAATTCTATTGTTTCTGACACTGCAAAAGGTGGACAGTTAATGCATTCGCAAGATAAGGACATACAGAAACAACCGAATTATACCCTGAACCTGCCAAAGAATTTGTTATTTGAACCTGCACCATATGACCAATAGTCAGTCTCCGCTAACCACTGGGTGCAACCTTCATGATCTCGCTAATGTACCGGTCCAGGATGAAACTTAAAAACTGACTAAAGCAATATTCATGTCTTCTTCAAGTATTTAATTAATGCTTATAAGCCATCGACTTTTCAAATATTAAAGGTATGTAAACTGACATTACATGAAAACTTACTGTGTTAAGTGAAATGAATGAATGCATCATGCTTATTGATTATTATCAAATTAATTTTTAACTATCAGCCAACAAAAATATGCTATACGATCATCAAAAATAATTGGATAGCTTTTGTAAAATGCATATAAATATCCAGTTTTATTTGTTTATTTATTTTGTCCTTCTGTTTAAACCAAGTAAAAGCATTAAAAACACATAAATAAATTAAATCACAACAAACTTAATTTCACACAAATTAGGGTGGAAAAATCCATAAAAACTGAGCTTTGCATTCATAATAGACAATCCGTGTAGAATGTTTCTGTACATCCATATTAACTTCATTTGAATGTCATTTAAACTTTTCATCCTACCAAATCATCAAAACCTATCATACCTATCTACCTATCAAATTCTACCATTTAAATTTAAAATGATATGTCAGACCTCTATTAAAATTTACAAAACGTATGTCTGGGAAGTTGTACTGATATCACAAAGGCAGCCTTCCATATTATGCAAGTGTAACATATTTCATTAACTTGCTTCTAAGCCTTACGTCATTGTCCATTAACGACCGCTTTCAGAAGGTTATGTATTCATCTGATGCACACAATGCTAGCAAACTTCATTATTTACGGAAAATTAACTTGTAAATGTCGGCCGCTCCTGTCCCTGACGAATTGTCTCCTAACACGTTTAGCACAGACATGTAATTTTCCGCTTAGAAAGTTTCTCCTGAGTATGAATATTAATCTTTCATTGGCTATAAAACTATGGTCCAGAATTTTGAATGTATCTAAAACAAAGTGAACAGTCTAATCTATGATCCAAAGAAAATGCTCTGTTTTATAAATCAGATGCATAGGACAATGGGTTTTGATATAGATAAATGTATGCCAGATATATGTGTAATTTATAAGTGGATGTATGCCTTGGAGGCTTTAATTTGCAATTACATGTTATTCAGACCAAGTTTGTAAAACTTTAATAAAAAGAATAATAAGATAAGTTTGTTTAATAGATTAATTATATTCTTTGAACTAATCTCTTGTTAATTGCCATGTTGCTCAATAGGCTGCAGAAGAGGTAGCTGCTGGGACATACCAATGAGATTAAGCAAAACATGTCCTAAATTCAAACTTATATTGAAAACATATTTGAATTTTACTTTAAAGTGTCATTTATAGAGTACAATCTGATAGTGGATTTCAGATTATTGAAAACTGTTCTTTAATTACGACGAAAATCCAGCATCCGTTAAACAAAAATATTAATCTACAATTAAACCTTAAAGCTTCTTACGCTTCTAATTAACTATAAAGTAAGAAAAGAATTATTAAGCAATTTTTATATTTCTTCATTAATTAGCACAATTTTAATTAGGAATTGGAAAGTCATACACTCTTCTATGCAAACAGCTAGGAACAGAGGGGTGGAAATAAAAGCATAGAAATAACAATGTCACTTTCACAGTACTACAGTACTACAATACAGAAATAAAGATACAGTTTCACAGTCTACAAGAGTATGCATCCAATTACCATAAAAGTGAGTGGGCACCTTTACTGATCTTGGCATTTTGCTATTCAAGTAGTACTGTAGTCATGTTTTAAAATACTTGACACACCAATTAGAAATAAGGTTTAAAATTAAATTAGACGTTGTAATTTTTTAGGCAAAACTAACTTTAAAATTATCACTACATTAGCCATTAGAAAACCAGAATTAATATTTCGAAAATTGTAACTATTCTTATAATGTGAATGAGTCTGACTGCCAGATTTAATCTCCTCGAAGGAATATAAATCAAACAGCAGGTATTGACAGTAAGCTTTTAGAAGTCGTTTTAAATACTTGTAATTGATCGGTTAAAAAGAGCATCTTCTAGTTTCCTATTATAGAAGTAACTTACCGTGAAAAGCACACGTACATTGATGATCAATAATTATCAATCAAATTTTAAATCTTGTACGTCCTTTTGAATCTTCAAAGAGAGCGGCACGCTTTATTCCTACTTCGTTTCCTTCTCAAACCGAATAACATCTAGTCACACATTTCCTTTTATTCGGAAATACAAATGGAAATTTAAACTAACTGAATAGATTTATGATTTGCATAAACATACTTATCCGATAATTAAAGAATCAGATTTCCGTATTTGCTTGTACTAATATTAATGCTTATAAAAAATAAAGCTATTCCTACATTTTTTTCTAAGTAAAAGAATCAATTTCTGTTCAAATGCTTGAGAGAAATGTGCATTGATATCAGAGGCAGCACGATGTTTCTTTTCTGGAATACTTCGAAATGCATCCTGAAACAGAATACGCTGATTTTATAATACAGCAGTGGAATATATTTTAAATTATCATTGTTTTCAGTATTGCAAGTAGAGCAACAGCGAGGCACATATACGTTTGCATACATACAAGGCCTGAACATCCATTTAAATATCTATATATATAGTATATACTCAAATTGTATCCAATGTTTATGCACCCACTTATGGGCAAATATCCAATATTTATGTACTTGAGTTTCAAAAACCTGAAATATAATTCAGGTTAATAAGAACTCTGTGGACATCAGGTAGAAACAGCAAGTCCACCGCAATTTTCAATAATATGGCTGATGTTTTCGTTATAAGATAGTTAAGAAAACGAAAATATATACTTATAAAAAAATCCGCAGTCAATAATAAAAGTCAAAGCAGAAATATATTCTGTTAACTTTTCTAATTATCATAAAATAGGACTTTAAGGATAGCAGATCGCTAGTTATTCTTCTGTGTTTTAAAGTAAAACTGTCGGTGTTGTTACAATATAAACATAAGAAAACAGAAAATAAAATGTGTGAATTCTTACATGTGAACGTATGAAAAGAAGATGCGTATGTACAGAGAGAAATTTGTTATCGTGTATACAAATTTCTGAGAGGAGTAGATTACTTGAAAACGAATTGAGGTCAGAATGCAATGCAGAGTCGGAAACGACATCATCATGTATTACTGAGAATGCAAAAAAAAGGGAACACAAAGGTCAAGAAGATAATTAATTTTATTCGTCAAAATCTAATATTTGCAACATTAAGGGAGGTCTCAGAAAGAGTTGGAGAGTCTTATGTCAGCATGTAGAGACATTAGGTTATTTCGAAGCAAAAGAGATGAAAAATTAGCAACGACTCGAACCACGGACGTCTCGAATACGCGTCGAGCATGCTGACCACTACACCACAGAGGCATGCGAAGAAGGCGGGAGAAATACCCCTTATGTACTCCCCCTTTTAAAGGACGACTAGGGATTAGAGGACCCTATTGCTAAATCCTGGTGATGGAAAATCATCATCCACCACCTGTTTTTGTTCGTGCACTACTGTAGAGACGTTAGGCTTTTTCGAAGCAGAAGAGATAAAAAATGAGCGGCTCCGCCGGGACTCGAACCACGGACCTGTCGAATACGCGTCGAGCGTGCTGACCACTACACCACGAAGGCAGGCGAGGAAGGAGGGAGAAATACCTTATAAGCACAGCATGGATTCGCGGACGTTTTGAAATATTTCGGTGCCTGTAAGACGGCCACGGCAACTACAGATATATACGACAAGATTCTTCTCAGTTCCCATGGGAATAACATACATTACGTGTACATAACCAGAACACTTACCATATGACCCCAGAAAAAAATTCGCGAAGGATAGGTCCGACGTCTGTGCAGGCCATTGAATGAGACCACCACGCTTGAACCACTGTTGCACAAATGTCAAATTAAAATGCTTCCGAACATCACTTGAAATGGGCTTGGACCTATCATGCTGAGATGAGACTCTATCATGGCGTAGAATCTGCTGCATCTATTGGGCATTAATAGTTTGTGGGAGAATTTCTCAAAAAATATATTAGCATCACCCAGCCAATAAACAGGCAAGCGATATGCGCCTTTTAAATAGTCCCGCAGTACCGAACAAAATATTGATAGCATACCGGTTCTGTGATACCTAGGTTCGTATGTAGTATGTAGATCTTCCACTGTCCTTACGTGCGAGTTTTGTGGACTGTAGCAACCTTCTATGTTGAAATGTGCCTCGATTATAAATGGAACTCAGGAAAAGCGGATCCTGCATACTCTTCAGGGGATATCACTGAGGAAAAACACCCCTTTGCGAGTAGTCATCAGAAGCTATACGGATTGCTCATGAGACGGGTGTAAATAACTGGAGTTCAAGATCCTCCAGACGACAGTTTGGAGAAGACCGAAGCCAGTAGGGATTGCTTGTGTATTGGGTACATGGATGAGGAAACAACATATCCTCGATTTCTGGGGTTAGTGCCGTTCGTTCCCGATTCAAAATACATCTCTCGAAGAAATCACATAACCCTTAATTCAATCATGCAAACATCGGGTGATTCGAATTATGCCTCATCATGTAGCTTTCCGGTTATGTTAGATATGTATCTTCCTACTCCGCATTTGAAAACCTTTCAAAATACTACCTCTGCAATCGATTATCGAATGACGGTTTCCTGTTGGAATAGTTTACTGGTTCTCCTCTCTCTTTCTTTATCATATTAGGGTTCCGTTTCCAACCCCATTTTACGATCTAATCCCGATTTCGTTTTTGAGTAGCCTATTCTCGTCAGAAGTTTATACAAGTTATAGCGAATCACCCTACACCCTCTAACAGCAAATATGATCTAAATGTTAAGCATATATTTGATGTTAGGTTTTACAGGCATGCGTGTATGTGTGCTTCTATACATATTACATATAACAGCAAATATGATCTAAAACATATACTTTCAGTATTCTATTTTATATGCATGCATGTAATATAACACAACACTAACTCTTAAAATCTCTGTAATAGTTTTTATGATTAATTAATAAACTGACATAAACGTCCGGCCTCACATTTCTCCTTGATAAATAATTAAATGACACTTTTTTTAAATAAAATTTGGTTAGATAAAGTTTTGGGGTGCTAATCTAAGACCATAGCTACATAGCAGTTAAAATAAAAATTTAAATCACGTCAAATATTATTAATTTATTAGCAATAACCGGCATTATAATGCAAAATAATGCTGTAAAATAAACTTTTAAAACTGTGGCTAATATTTTCAAATTAAATCTTTCTGCTTTGAAATTTGTTTCACTGTCTTGAACATATTTGCTTCACAATCGTGAATTTCAGCTGCATGAATTTTTCATGCTGTTGGAATTTTAAAGCACACGCATATCAATTTTCTTTTCCTCGTTGATGAAATGCATAATATCATTATATGAAATCCAGAGATGCCTACTAGGCTTATTTCATAAATAATAAAAATTTGCTTTCGCTGAAATGATTACAAAGTCCTTAAATGTAAAGTTAATTACATTTAATGTTTAAATAACAGCAATATAGTTTAACTCTTTGAGAGGCTTAATATTTTTTTAATAACAACAGAAATAAATGTTAATGAACTAATATACAGGGTATTTATAAAGTCCCTGACCCATTTTGATGTTTAATAACTCATAAAATAGTAAAGATAATTAAAAATTAATAACATAAATGGTTAGATAGACTCAAAACGTTTCATGACCCTTGTCAATGAACTTCCACGTGTGCCCCCTTCGTCGCACGGAGAATATCAAGTCGATATTCAATTTCATGCCAGGTACCGGCAAGCATGTCGGCATCCACAGAGGCTATTGCGGTTGTAATTCTGGCTTTTAGGTCATCCATGTTTGACACTCTCTTCCTGTAAACGTTGTTCATTACAAATCCCCAAAGGAAAAAGTCCAGTGGGGTTATATCAGGTGATCTGGGTGGCCAAGGAATTAGACCTCCTCGCCCAATCCATCTTCCTGTAAAATGGTCATCCAAAATGACTCGGTCGTGCATTAGTTCACACTCCACATTAACCTTTGGGGAATCCCTTTGTGCCTCACGGTATTCATGGGGGTTTTCAGATCCCCATATGCGCACATTATGGCGATTAATAATGCCTGAAAGATGAAAGAATGCTTCGTCGGAGAACATTATGCGCTTCAGAAATTCAGCATCATCTTCTATCCTCCTTAGCATAGCTGTTGCAAAGGCCATCCTCCTATGCCTATAATAATAGGTAATAGTTGGCAAAAACAAAAGAGAGAAAAATGCAATCAATAAGCAGGCGATATTTAGAAAAGTACAGATAGTTAGACTGGAAAATGAAATTAACCACAGGCGCAGACGATATTTACAAACGTAAAGATATTCAAACCTGAAAAGGAAAATTTATACGTTATTCCATCAATAAATGCCACAAATTTGTTTATATCTTCATTATTTTATAGTTATTAAACATCAAAATGGGTCCGGGATTTTAAAAACACCCTGTATAATAAATATATAACTAATATATAATACTATAAAATATGAAGTAACAGTTTAACACATTTTTTTCCTGAATTTTTAGTTTTCATTTTACATTACTCAAATCTTTTACAAGTGTGTATTTGAAGGTATAGTATACAGGTATATGTATATGTGTGTGTGTGTGTAAAATATAAAATATCTATCTTTCAAATGATAAATTAATAATAGCCCTTTAACACCCGTCTTCATTTTCTAGAAACATTATAACATTTCTGGACTGCGCTTCTCTCTCTATGCTGTGTGGAGGTGACTTCGCTGTACTTGCTTCCTGTCGCTACATTATCAAAAATGTAAATGCTCTGGAAATAGGCACGATTAGAATGCCATGTGATTGTGGCCACAAATGTCAGTTGGAAGTAAAAATGTAATTAAAACCGCCTCGACTGCCAAGTTCTTAGTCCTTACGAATTCTATTACGTTCTGCGCCTGCGTTCCTACATCAATACTTCTCTGAATTTTGCTTTTATTACACATATGTTTGCATATATATTAAATTCAAAATAACTTACATTATGTGTAACATTTTTCTTTCGCTAAACGTAAAATATATCTTTATTTATGCTTAATTTTAAATTTTCTGTTCGCAATATCAGGTTGAACACAATATTATGACTTAAGCATTATCTTCTCTTTGTACTTATTGTTAGTTTTTCAACTCAATTTATCCGCTTGGCCTTTCCTCGTACCTAAGGTGTGAGCTTAAGAAGCAACCGTGAAATCGTAATTGCTTTCTATCATTACTGCTCTTCAGAAGTTAATGCCATGGATCATTCTCATTTTTTTTTCAGAAAATATAGCTTAATATTCTGTATCCATTAACTACTCTGCGTGATCTCTTCTTCAAGCACAACGCTGCGCAACTTCATTACTTCATTACTTAACTCTAAATTAACTCCACGAATTTTGATCATTACCACAGAGAGGAAGCAGTGTAATTTTACGCTTAGAAGATGATGCATCTTCTAAATAAGAATACTTTTTCTTCCATCATTTATAAAGGTGAACCGCATTATTTTGAATATTTTCTTCATCAAAAACGCAATATAGTGTTATCATGGAAATCAATTCTTCTCCACCTGCTTTTTAAGCGAGTTAGTAGCCGTGCATGAAATATCTTTGCTAAAATTTGCAGCAATTCAGAGTGATGGCACATACGCATAGCAGGAGTCATCCCTAATAAAATCACACCTTAAAAAAACACCAATTTATGCATTATTTAGGAATTATCTTACGGCTTTAACGTTCAGTGAATAGCGGTTTTGAATTCCTTTCATTCTTTCTTACTAACATCTTTCAAACAAATCAAAATATAAATATAAAAAGAAAATCTGAAATGTTTCAGATTTATTTATATTGCTAAATAGAAGAGATTTTTAAAAAAATATTAAAATAAATAAAATCTGAAAGCTTTCAGATTTTAAATTACGTCCAAATGGGCGTTTTTTTAGCATTTTGTGTGTTACCTTTATTTATTAAATACCATGTTCTGCGCACTTAAACCATAAAATTCAGTTAAAGAACAATATCGCAAAATAATTTTAAACTGAGCATATCCTTAGAATTTCCTAAACACATTCTCACGCACTGAAGATAAAAAAAATTTTTTTTTGTTTGTTTGTTTTGTTTTTGTACAGTGTTGTCATTGCTTGTTTTGATATCCTTGAGTTTGTTAACCAAAAATTCGTTTAAGTTTCACAAAATATGAAATCCATAATAAAACAAATTCCAAATTTCAAATTTAGTCTTCCAGATGCTAATATTCGCAGCAGGTTTACGCCATTCAAAATTCGATGGCTCTAGGTACCGTCGTTTTATCACAACGCGAGAAACATACATGCATTTATGCACATTCTTAATTGTTTAATTTTTTTAATATAATACAGGGCTGCAATATTTGATGGCAACGGTTTGAAAAGTGAACCAACATTTAATGTTTCCGACGCAAAATAGCAAAACGAAAACAATAGTCCTTCAGGGACAAAGCCTATTTGGACTGAAAAGGTGATACTTATTTCTGGTTTTTGTATTACTTGAAATACTTAATAAAACTGATCTCAGTTACAAAATACATTACACAAAAGGAGGATTTTTTATTTTCTATGTCTTATGCGACTTAAACTGCTTACACCGATCTGAACTATTCTAGTCATGTTTTCAGCAACTCTGAAACAATGAAAAAATCTTTGGAAGTGCTAAGTAAAGGTTTGCATTATTGTGCTGTAAGGTATATTTTAATTTTACAACCATTATTTTAATTTTCAAACCCTTTCCTATCAATTCTTGTTTCCAATTACAACACCCTACCAGAATGAGATTTTAGAATCGCGTTGAATGCAAATGAGTTAGAAGAAGAGTTCAAGGAAGGTTCAATTAACTTCGATAGAGAGCACTTGTAGTCCTTAGCGGCGCATGTTTGCCTTCTGGCTGAATCACCCTTGAAGCACGTATAATACGCTCGGCCGTATTATACGTGCATTTTCACCGGTTTAATTTAAGGGCATCTACATTAGATAATTATGTCTTAATTAGTTTCGGCTAAGTCTCGTTTAGTTAATCACAGTTTAATTTCTTATTCTGAGTTTAAGCCCTAGAAGAGGCTTTCCTGTACACTCGAGAAGGGGATCGCAAACTGTTATTCTTATTTGAATGATCAAAAGTCTAAATTATTTGTTCTCAGTGATAAGTCACTACATAGTTCACTAGGTTCCTTGACGTTTCTTGTTAGATAAGAAGTTAGGAACCCTATAGTGTTTTAGAATTAATTTTCTTATCCGACGTAGGAATTTGAAGTAAAAGTATTTAATTTACTCTAAAGGTTTTATTTTATGATTTGCATCAAATCATAAAATGGATATTCATTTTTAGCTTTTAACCTCTTTAAACATTTTAAATTTTCTTAGAAGAGCATTAAATATTTAGTAGATAGGATGCGAAATTTAACTTACGTTTCAGGTGTGCATCAATTGGAGCTTTAGCAGTGGCCAACAATGCTGTACGTATGCTATGAAATGAAGCCAATGCTTATTATTTATGTCATAAATAAGTTCGATGTCACAATAAATCAAATGTCATACAACTTAAAAATATGACAATAAATGTCAAAAATTACGTCTCAATAAATAGACCATTTCCAAATTTTCGTGTATTTGCAAGAGAAATACTGATTGATATTGCAACAGAAAATTGTGTAGACATGAATTTTTTGAAACAAGAACAACGAAATTGTTAGAAAGACATGGTTACTATGAAATGCTTTTAAAACCAAAACATGGTTACTATGAAGTGCTTTTTCTTGCGCTACGAGAGAAAATGAAACGCTTTTTAAGCCGTATCTTTACGCCGGACGAAACGTGAGGAGCCAAAACTGAAATGCCAATGAAAAAAATGACAGGTGAGCAGGTGAATGCAGGGGACGCTCTGACGGCATTTTATGGCAAATCATGTATCGTCTGGTACTTGCAACTGTCTAGTTGAGTACTTGTTTTATGTTCCACGGAGTACACTACACCTGGCCAAATATACACATATACTTAATACATACTATAACATATACATATCATAGCACTAACATTATCATTTACATATATCATGTTATTAAACATGCACATAATGTATGAAATGATGTCATATGAAACAAATGACATCATTCAGGGTCATTACGAAACCTAAAAGTTGATTCGAACACCAACTCTGTGATGATTGTGATGATTATCCTGACGACTTTGAAGGCGTTATTATAATGCAAGGCGCATCTCAAGGACAGACCGTTAATGCGAAAAGAAAAGTGATTCAAACTTATCATTTTGTAGGACAATATTTGTATACGTTCAGAGCAACATCTGTTGTATTTTTTTCTTTTGGGATGTATTATATTACCAACTGTACTTCTTCAGACATAAGCTGTTCTGAGTATGATTTAAACCTAAGATAAACACTCACTTCATGATTTCCACTTTAAAATGGTCCCATCGATCCTTCAAATAGCAGGCCAGTCGACTAGAACTGTCAACAAACCAGAGGATGCTACAAGCATATTGTGACCTCCATATAACTGGCAATGGTTTGTACATAATGCTGGGAATTAGATCGAAGGTAGTAAAAGCTACGTGTCTGCCTGTTATAAATACGAAAGTTAGTTTTTGAATAATGTTCATTCATGAATACCGTTTAAATTTTGCACGGACGTGAGAATGAGTGCTCGAGCAGGCTTCTGGCATTCTTCGTGTCTGTACGCTTCGTAGTGTGAAGTTAAGAAGTTTAAGAAAACAGCCTTCCCGCCGACTGAAAAATATAATCAGTTATGCGATTTTTAATAGCAAGAAAGATAAAAACTGTGAATATTCATCCTCAGATATAAGAAATGTAAAATGACAATGCGTTAAATGACAGCAAATGAAACAATGGACGAAATTATTCAAGAATAAAATCAAGAAACTGACAGAGAAGTGAAAATAACTGTCAATAAATTGCTGTCATTCACAGGCGGCGCAGTTATGTGAGAAGGATATCCAAAAATTCGTTATTCGTTGTTATCATTGTTTAAACGAAGAAGGAATTTATGTAGAAAAACAGAGAACTTTATTTAAGGTAAAAAAATATATGCGTTTTTGAAAAATGTTTATTTCGTTTTTATTGAAAAACGGACATTACTTAATAAGTCTCATAAATATTTGCCGCTGTTAAATTTCACAGGCTCACACAAGTTAAACGGAAGAAAACAATTTTTTTCTAATATAATTAATATAATTCTGTCTTCGTTATAATTAATTCAGATAACAATTTTTTTTTAATTCTGAAGCATATTAAAGGAAATTTTATGCTAAAAAACTTTTCTTCATCACACCAATTAATAAATAAAGTAAAATATATACTTGTAGCTTTTCTAAAATCAACTTTATATTATTTAATGCGGATTAATGTCTAAAATTTAACTATTCACATTATCATTAAACTTTTATAAATATTAAATATATATAATACAACATACGTACCTATGCTCTTGAAAAACTAGTAAGTTAAATCAGCATAACTGCAGACTAAATTTGGCATGTTTGATTTGCTAACTTTATTCATCAATTAGCATATTTTCGCACCTACTCAGTTCTTTATGGGAAAAGAATAAGAAAACGAAAATAAACCATTAATAGTTAGAAGATCTATTTCCCCCAACAATCTTAAAGAGATACATTTATAAAGAATTATCGCTTTTCTCCGTGCTTTCGTGCTATAATTGGTAGCACGTCCGACTATCAGTCTAACGATCTGTCAATCATATCCTGGTGAAAGCATAAAGAATTTTTCATATTTCCTGCTTCGAAAAAAAAAGAATGTATTAGACCTACATATTAGAAAGCAGAAACTATAGAACATTACAATGTGCGCAAGCAAATAATAAATAATTAAAATTTACTTTTCGGAAGTTCCGAAGGAGTAAAAGTTGGTCAAAATGGCTTTAATGATTTCACAAATACCTGACATAAACAGTTTTCAGGCTTTAAAAGTTTTATGAACATTCGCATAATGATTTGTGAGCGCAAAAAGGAATGAGGCATTTTTTTACTTTTAACATTTTTTAACTAAATAATAATTTTTTCTAAGGAATTCAGAATAAAAATTAAGCATTTAAAAAGTGAAAATGAATAGAAACTTAATGCTACTTAAGCAGTTAACATTACTTTATACGAAGACAATTAATTAAACAAATTTAATAAAGGTAACCGCATGCTGTTACTCATGTTCCCTTTCCTAATTTTTCTTATCTTTTAGATTATGTTTTACATGAAAAATTACCAATAAAACATTATAAAAAAGATCATTATTAATGGCGTTTGATAGTTAATTATAAAAGTTTAAAGTTCTCTTAATTGATATACCCAGAATTATTTCTCTAATCAGATTCAGTCTTTAAGCGCTTGAATCTCCTTCTCATTTTTTCGGCAAAAAATGTATAGTTAAAAAATCTAAAATATAAAAATAAAAAACATTCCTCATTCCTTCTTGCTAAAGCATTTTGAGAAATTTTAAAACTTGAAAACACATGTATGCGACGTTACCGTCATGCGATGTTTTGTAGTGATGTAGTTAGTTTCGTCGATATTTTCAACGACGACGTTTTTAACTATGAAGTTTTTGAACCGCTTTAATTTTAATGGCAATGGCTTGTACCATGATCTTTTAGAACTACGATGTTTTCCCATTGCTTTTTTTTTCTCTCACGATGTTTTGTTTGACGACGTTTTCGATTTGTGATGTTTTCAACGCGACATTTCAGCCAGCGATGTATTTGCCGTGATGTTTTCGGCTGACACCCATTTTATAGTTGTGAAATTATGTAAATTATATATGCGCTCTTCACCAAAAACTTACTATTGAAACCCTGACTGTGTTTCCCATTGCTCGTGAGAAATCGAAATTTACATCGTAAAAAGTATTTTTCTTACCGAGTTGTTCTCTTTCCGAAAAGCTTCTTTATCGAAATAATTTTATGCATTTAAGAGATCTGAATATTTACATCTGCATATCAAAACATTAAGGTAGTAAAATTATGAATGCTAGACAACTGTAATTTTTCTACACTTACATCACAATCATTTTAACTGCCATATGACACCTTTAATTTTATTGTTTGCTTAAAGTAAGTGAAAATTTAAACTAGTAATTCTTAATGGTCTACTATGCAGAATAAAATGAAAATTCAGCAATGAAGCTTTTATGGATTAAAGTTCATAATTTTATACTACTTAAAATTGTTTAACGGATACGGGGTCTGTGATGTCTAGCTGTAGCTACTTGTACATTTCTGTACATGCAAAAAGCAAACTTTTAAAATGTGAGAAAATTATTACAATTATTCAAATATATTATTATTTATAGAAGAAGCAAAGTATTTTTTAAGGAAAAAGTAAACACAGATTACTACTGTTAACAAATGTTTCCTAAGAAACATATAGGTACAGTTCAAATTTTTATATTTTTTTTTTCAATATAGATTTTCCTGCTAACGGGAAAAAATGATGTTCCCTGTTTCAATATACCTTACTCATATCTAGAATTTTATTTATTCATTGTTTCACATAGTATCAGCGTAAATAACCTCTGTCTTTCACTTCGAAAATTTTGCTTCACCTGATTTTTGTCAGGTCCATTCTGAACAATGAACCAGTCTTGTAAACACAATGCGTACTATAGTAACAAGAAACTAGCTATTTCAGAGTTCAGAGCCAGTTTCTCAAACATATTTCCAATGCGCCTCATTTTCAATGAATTCCTATAATTCAAAGTGAGTGTCTTAACATCAGAAAGGTAGTATTTTCAATAATGCTAACACCTTTACGAAGGCGTTTTACTCCTGTAACCCTGTCATTAAGCACCTCACTAAATATGATCCGACTACTGATCAGCAGTATGAACGTTCGAAAGCCATATTTCATAATGTGAATTGGTAAGCAATTTTATCTGCCCTCGAGCAGAGTATAGTATTTTATATGCTGCATTTCACATTGATTTCGATAGCTATAAACATTAATGCAGTAAACGTCGCGGTTGTATAGGCCTATGCGTTTCCTACCAAATGGTTTATAAGGAAGGAAGAAATAAGCTTTTAGTTTTGTTAACAATGTGACTGAAATTTTGCTCTCATTTCTAGAATTATAGTCATTAAAAAGGTTCTACGAAGATGTCTGGACCACAGCTTCTAATATGATGAGTAAGACCTCAGAATAAACAGAAGCCATTTTTAGAGTGATGCACATTTTACACAGAAATTATACCGTTTCGAGAGAGAATACATGATAATCTGTCTGAAACGTATGTTAAACTGAGATTTCGATCGAAACTGTTATAATAGTCATCAAAGCTTTTTAAATATTTCTGCTTCTGAATTTCAATATATATATGTAAAAATAAATATTTTTCTATTTAGTTGGTGAATATGAATGTCATATAAATTATAAGCTTTTGTTTGAAATTATATGTAATCGGAAATATTGCAAGAAAAATACTGAAATATAAGTAGAATTTTTCTTCACTTGTTTTTGGCTTGTAAAACACGTTCAAAACAATTTAAGTACATAAAATAATTGTAATATTGGATTATTTTATTTAATTAAAGAGTTAAATATTGGCCAGCATGGTTTTCAATCATAGTGACACATTCGGGAACTTGATCTCTTTAAATGTGCCCCCTTTTTTCTCTTCATACCCGTGAGATTATCACCAATAATTTCCGTTTCTGAAGAGGCATAACAGAATAGATAAGTAAGAAAAAGAAACAGCCAGTAAGTTCAAAAGTGAAAAAATAATTTTTCTTTCCGCACTTCACTTATTATTTAAAATCAACCAGATTGCAAATATAAAAGTTTGCTGATAGTTGCAGTCACATCTAATTGCATTTCTCTTCTTCTGTAATGATTTTTAACAAACAGCTGAAGCAATTAAGAAGTAAAAGGAAGTTAATATTAAGCTGGGTGTGGCATTTAAAAGGTTGTAAAAATTATTAAAAGGCTTATTATGCTATTTATTATTCTCAGATAGTTTCAAAATTTCTTTTCATTATAATAAAAATTGTAAAGCACATTTTTTGCAGAAACATTGGGCAATCGATAATTTCATCGATTCTTGGAGACCAAGTCTCCTTAATAGCGATCTTGTTGGACCTTAAGTTTATTTTCTTGATTTATTCTCTATTATAAGTTTATATTGTGAAGAACTTCAGGAATTGTACCGCTTATCATTTTTTTAAATTCGGTTAGTTGATGTTTCGAGTTATTAATGACCTAATTTAAATGATGCATTATTTATATAAAATTATAAGCTTTAGTTAAATAATGCAAAAATTATTTTTGTCACTATGTAAACAATTTTAAAACAGGAAAGCTTTTACAGAGATTACCTGAAGATGATCACTTTTAGAGCTGAGTACTGCCTGATAACATAACTAAATAATGGTATTGAACATTGCTGATGGTCATGTTTGCTAAGACGTTAATCTTCTAGGAGACATGAATGGCGTATGAAACGTTCATTAACCTATGAAAACATCTATAGACGAAGGCAACTGAGAATAAAAGTAAGACTGAAGATTTAAAATAATATTTACATTTATTTATTCTAACATCATAAATCTACAAAATACCTTCTTAGTATTTTTATAATTTGTACTCAATTCAATAATTTTTTATTTACTTTAAAATACAATAAAGTCTAGCAAAGTTAGTCATTAACTATTTATATTACCTGCCACAAAATGAAATATCCAATATACCTAGAAAAGTAACAGTGCATTATGAATGCATTGCATGTTTTTTAAGTACATGTAATAATATGTGAATTACTCAATAGAGGACATACAATACTCTATGTTCATTATTTACATAATAAATAAAAGGACGCTGTTTTTTCATAAATCAAAGTATTAATGATTACCAAAATGCATTAACTGCAAATTAATATGTATGTTTATAGGTTCAGTGCCATAAATACAGACAAGAGTTACTCAGAAGAGAAATACAATACATAATTCCGAAATACATTTTTTGCTCCTAATTAGTAGTTTCTATCTCATTTAGAAACTGCAGATTGTCATGCCTCGCCCTTTTTTATTGCTTATTATTATATATGAGACTTCAGATGCAAAATGGGCTTCATGCAGTAAACATTAAGCAAATGGGGGTACCAAATTATATCTTTCGAATATCACACAACTGATAAAACTAACACACATGTATTTGTTTCTCTAAAGGAGAAAGGGAAGGGAATGCTTCTTGGAAGTTAGAGAATAACTTCTCTTCCGTAGCCTTAACTTCTAAATATTGCCTTAAAAAAAGTGGTGCGTAGATGAACATCAACTTAAACTATATGCTACTGCAATAACGTGTATTTAAAAGGATAACAGCAGTTAAAATAAATCATACTTCACAGAGCTCCAGAACATAATATACACAAATGACCAATGTGAAATAATGAGACTATTAGGTTTTGGAGCCAGCGTGAGAAATCGATTGCGCACTTGCCGATATTCTAACCACGGATTTTCCATTTTGCTATTTGGACAGATTAACCGTACATGAAATTCAATCAAAGAAATACAAGTGATAACGAGTTATCCTTCATCAGATTTTAGTTCGGCCGCCACTGTAGGATCTACTAGTTTTTATGAAGGCAAGAAAAGTAAAAAAAAAAACAGTTGAGCAACCTCAGAGATTTGAACCCTAATCTTCCACTAGCTTGTTGGGCTTGCTAACTAATTCATGTTACAGATAACAGTTTATAGTTTTCAATATAATATACTTCTTCCTTTTTAAGAAGGGAATTATCACCTAAGTCAAGCTGCAAAAATGTCTTTGTTTTTAACTGCTTCTAGTCACACAATCAATCAACACACACCTATTTATTTTTCGTCTTTTCTCATAATTTTTCGAAATATATTTTTCGCAGTTTCATTTCTTATCACAATTTTTCGAGAATGATCAAGGCCGAGAACTGTTCTAATATCTTTTCAAATGTATTAGAGCCGTTCTTGGCCTTGATGACAACAGTTTTTCCCTCTTCGAAAAGGCAACATTACCTTCCAGGCTTCCTATGATCTCTAAAATAGTAGCCCACCTACTAGAGCCATGCAGTAAAAAAGCGTTTACTGACATCCTTAAGGCGAAAGGGATCAGAACCGTTGAACAGTATCCAAAAGAGAACTTCGTACACACGTATGAATATGGTTCATCTGATGAGACAATCACTAATGTATTTTCTGGAGTATTTTTGTCTACCCAGGCTATACTACTTATCAGCACAATATTGGAGCTGGAGCAATTGTCTCTAAATTCACTTGTGAGCTTCTGGAATTAGAGGAAACACTTGACATGTATCCCCGTTTTTGACCCGTTGTCTTCTGTGACTCAAAGCCGCCTTACGAGCAATTCTCGATGGAAGCTCCTTGATCACCAACGGGATCCACCTTCTCCTACACGAGATTCAAAAGTCAGATAAGGTCTGCATTCTTCAGTGGTTGTCAGCGCATGTAAATATCACAGGTAACTAGAACACAGATAAACTGATAAAAGAGACTCGAAATCTCAGCAGTAATGGTAGCGTAACTGTCATCTTCTCGGACACAAACGCCATGACCAAATATAGACTGAAGGAACAGTTAGTTCCAATAAGGCACCAGCTCCATAACATCAATGGATATCAACTTATAACTAAAATCATAATCAGGCTTAGCACAGGCCACAGAGAGGAATGAAAATTGACAGAGATCTACAGAGAGACCTACAGAAAATGCAATAATTGTCCGGACACGGAATTGACAACTGCACACATTTGTGACTGTCTGGCAGTCCTTGCTGATTTGTTAAAAATTGGGGTCTTGCTTACGAAACCGAACCTATACGATGCATTTTGCATATTTTCAGGTCGCCCATGGCGCTATTAGAAAAGGTAACAACACCACCACAATTTTTAATTGGACGCCATTTTACATTAACTATTCTTTTTCCAGTTAAGTAAAATTCCCATTTTAACTGCTATTTCATATGGAAAATAATCACATTGCTTCGAGCATTTAAAGACAAGAGGTTGTTTTAAGGCAATCTTTAAAGAACTGCAACTTTTATTAACGTCGCAAGTGAGAACAGTTAGCTCATTGCAAATCAATAAAACAATAAAAGGAAGTTGTCTATAATAAAATATGATCAACAGTCTATAATAAAATGTGATCAGCAAATATGAATACATGTTTCGCTTGCCGGAATGTAAATTTCAAAACCTGTAACCGACAAATAAAGTCAACAATCCTATTTATGATTTTGTTACTTTAATTAGATCTTTTGTGATAGTTTTGCATGACAGCCGGGAGAAAAATGTAAATTGGTTCTTAAAATGTATTGCAGCAGCTACATTTAATTGAAATTTAAGAATTTATCGTAATCATCATTTACACTGATAAATGACTTTCATTATACTTTAGTACTATTTAGACTTTCTATTCGAGTTTCAATTTGGAAGTTATTTCAACATTTCTGTAGAATTTTCATGAAATCATTTCATTTTTCTTCTTTTAATGAAATACTATCTTTGTTTTTTTACTCTTCGTTAAATCGCTTATAGCTTACAAAATGCCTTCCTTCAAAAGAAATTATGATAATTTTATCATTTCATTACATATTTTATGCGTTCCCCGCCTAATCATATTTGACACCAAATCCTTCTAATCGAGAAGAGTGATTTCGATTCCTCAGCCAAAATAAAAAATGGCAAAGCAAAACCGTCTCGCGATTGGCTGTAGAGAAATACTTACTCAATTTAAGTAATTCCAAATCGAATGAGGACATCAGAGTGCAAATTAAAATTCTAGGAATTAATCAAACCGACCCATTTCGATGGAATTAAAACAAGATTAAGTGTCCGTACGTATGTTTCAAGTTATCAAACAATTTATTATTTTCTATCGTTTCTGTTTTCAGGTCATATTTGCTTTTTGGTTGCACTGATTTTACGTAAGTAAATATATAGTTCATGATGCGAACAGAACCTGCAATTACCTGCCCTTTTGTAAAGCCTGTTTTGTTACTGCTACGCCAGAATTGAATTGTTGGATTTAATTTTTATTGCTACAACTCATTTATATTCATCCCTACGGGTTTTATTAAGGTATTCAATTATATTAGTGGTGCGCAAAAAATAACAATTTAGTGGATGAATGTCATAATGAAGTTCAAAAAATAACTGCTCTTATTCATTACTTCTTGATAAGATCCATATGAATAATTAAGATAATACGAAAAAATGAATACGAAAAATATACGAATATATAATACGAAAATAAATTGGAGCGAAGGTTTTTGGTCAGTCTTTGAGAGTCGTCCTGTGCGAAAGAAAACTGAAAACATCCATGGAATAAGAATTCGTGTATTCGGGGGGCAGGAGGTTGATGGCAGCTTAAAGATTAAAAAATAAGATAAATTAAAGGGCAAGGGCTCACTAAAGCAATTGCAATCTGGCTTGGGTTCCCACCGAGGGAAACGGCTGACTGCATGGTTGGTTTTCATGTTTTTTTCCATGTTTGAAGTGAATATGAACCAATCTCCCTCAGAAAGTTCTCCACGAAGACATTTCTCATCTTAGGCACACAGCCTTAGTGTGCTTTACCGTATTCAAATAACCCAATCCCTGCTTTCATTCAAGAAATTATAACATCAAATTCATTTGAGGTATTAGAACTTCAAGGAATATTCGAGGAATTATAATATCGTAACAATTATAACATTCAAAAAATTATAATACTTAAAGCTGTCTTTTAGCATGGTGGTAAAAAAATCTGTTGCTATACCCTTGGATCCAAGTTCGAATTCTCTGAAAGGCGAGAATGCATAGAATTTTTACTACATGATAGCATTAAAATACTGTCTATCAAAGAATCTTTTCAAAACGCTGTTAGATTCTTATATCCATCCTCTGAGGTATTTTCGTCAAACCTGGAACGGAGTTTCTCCTTTCTCACGGATATAATCCCATCGTCTTTCTGAGGTTTGCCCTCAGAAGAACTGCATTCTTTGTGAATTTCGGCTAAATGGTCGAAGGATTTTGTCCCTTTTCGATCGAATACATTGTGTGGCAAGTATCTGGCCACTTCGAATAAGATTATATTTAACACGAAGTTACACACGATATTTGCTCATTTAAAAAAATTACGCATTGTACACATTAAATGTGAGTAGCAATTCCTCAATTCATTGACGTAATCATTAGTTACTGACATTCAGTAAATTTCTTAATTCAACATGGATTAAATTTTGTATTTCTTAATTAATATCATCACATAGTCGCCATCCATGTCGCAATTATACAGTCAATAATGGATATCGTTTATGAAAATTTTTTATCAAAATTACAGCATTGATAAAGAAATATATATCAGTTTGTAGACGCATTAGATGTGTCGAAGCAGAAACATGATAAATGTGCAATGCCGTCACTATGATTTGAATTCCAAGCCTCCTGACTGCCAGTTGAACGTGCTTCTTTAGTTGTTACATACGGAAAGTGTGAGATAAGGTGGTATAAAATACCTTACATTCACCTCTACTTTAAGGGAGACTGGGGAATCGGAGACACAGTCTCTAATTCCTGACGATGATGAATTTTCGTCCACGAAATGATAGTTCCTGCGCCACTGTAGATTCGTATTAGTTTTGTTGAAAGAAGGAATAGAAAATGCTATGCTTTCGCCGGGATTCGAACTCCGGACTGCGAACTGGGAGAAAATGCACTTCAAATCATAGTTAAAAACAACCCTACATCTCTATTCCTTTTATTTATTCTTTCAAATTTTTCTACAATTAATTCTTAAAATAGCATAAAAATATTTTTTCGATTCCTAACGTAATTTAGCTATGGAATATTCTAATGTCAATTTCTTTTAATCATTTCTAAAAACTAACTCTTTAACAATAATTTCTAAATTCTAGCTCAGAGGTTATCAACCAGAGGAGTAATCCCTCTCTGAGGAGGAAGTCATAGTTTCAGAGCAGAATGCGGTCAGCCTTTTGCTTAGCTGTTAAGTATTTAGTTTTGATTTAGGAATGTAAAAAATGACTATTTTACAAGTTTCGGTACTTATCAACATTTTCGACACTTTTTGTTGTTTAATTTATGAAAGAAGTTAAAAAAGCGTCTAAATATAAGTAAATATATATCTTTGTTTTCCGAGTATGGGAAAGGACGAGCAGGGCTGTGGTGAAAGGGTTACATGGGACCAAAAAAATTTGAGAATTCCTGTTCTGGCTCATTAGAATGTAAATCTGTTAGTTCATTGCAATTTTAATAAACACATTTTAATGTAATATTAAAGTAATTAATGTAATATTTAATTTTAATGTAATATTCAAAGGACATAAACGCATTGAAGACTTAGCATCACGTGATAATGATTGCCATTTATATTCTTTTAAACATTTTATATTATAAATAATATTTGTTCATTTAATCGATTATGATAAATTGTATCTGCCGAAGAGGTCTACGATCGCTGTCTGCCTAAGAGGAGAGGTACCTCCGAGGAGAAATTTATGAAAGAAACTACCTGGTTTTCCTGTTACACACGGAGAAATCCAGTTAAATACAGGCGGTCCTTTCACCAGCATTTGTGTCGAGTCCAACTGCCACTGTTCAGTGATCTTATCCACTTGGCAACTAACAGGATTCTAGGAAAAAATTTTCTGGAACGAAATAGTTTTACTAAGCTAGCATGTTTTTATATAAAAATTTTATATGGTAGTTTTTCAGAAATAACTTATTTCCAAATGTCTAAGGTATTTCTACGGTTCTAGCTTTGACCTAAACGGGTACAAATGTTAACACTAAATAGTCAAGATCTTTTGCTTCAAACCAGTTTTGTAATTTAGAGTAAACAAATGGCTACAACGTGCGATTATTTCATTAACTTGTATAACACCAGGAGTCATTGAAAGATAATCAATAGTACTCTATGCCGGCTAACTGTTCGGCTGCATGGGAGATTTTTAATCCTTCGGCGGTTTAAGCAATTCTTTCTTCCCAAATACGAGCGATATTTATCAGTCGTAAATGTGTAATGCGAAGTGTGTTCGTTTGCCTCGCTGCCGTGCGTAACTAGAATACGAGCTGAGCTCGTTGATGACGACCATCAAAAAGTTAACTTGCATAACACCAGCAGTGACTGTATAATATCACTACTGAGGATAAGCCAGCTAAACACTGGTAATTTTTTCCTTGCGCTACTCCCACCTAATAGCATAATGTTTCATGGTTAGCCCCAAATGTAACGCATAATTCCGAGCCAATGTTTCTATGAAAGTCATCCACGATTGTGTCCCTTCCTCAGAAAGGTAACCCTTATGTGATTTATCTTATTGAAATTAGAAATTGCAGCCAAATCTGTCGTTCTTTTGAAGGTATTATTGTATGATTAGTCTTTTTAATGTGAAAAGTCTAAACAATACCTTAATGAACTAAGCAATTAAATAACACCAAAAATTAAAACAAAATATTTAATTCCTCCTTAAGAAGGAACACAAATTTCTTTAAGAAGGTTTACAAATAATAATTAATTAATTTAAGGAAATACAAATTTTCTTAAATTAATTAATCGAATTTCTGTATTTGATGATATAATTTTTTCGTCATAGAGAAATGAATTGCCTACAGACTTCGCATTTCTCAAGAACATAAATATAATTTTTGCATTTTCGTTTGATC
>KK119067.1:197830-234711 GCA_000611955.2 Stegodyphus mimosarum | reverse complement strand
ATTCTAATTTATATGTGTATGTAAATATATGACTTTCAAGATTTTAGGAAAGCAAAGAATGGAAACGTTTACTACAAAAATCGTATTCTTTAATTCCAAAGTATTCTAAAAAAATAATCCGAATTTCCTATTTTTGTGTAAAAGTCCAGAATGATAAATATTACTTGAACAAAAAATTAAAATATCTAAATTTCATATAAAAGTTTTCGATATAAAAATATAATTCCTTACAGTTTTTAAGTTGTTCTAGAAAAATGTTTAAACTATACTTTCAGCAAAATGTTCAAAATGGATTCGGCAGGTTTTAGCTGTTGATATATCAACTGCAGTCTTCTCAGAACAGCTAAGTTCTTAAGCACCCAACTGAAGATGGTCATAACGCGATATTAAAATAAAATCAGAAAAGAACACACTATTGTAAAAGTACACTTTTAGAGTTCTAATATGGTGTTTTTTCGCCTTTCACTAATACTGTTCTCGACAGACGGCGTTACTTTCTTTTTTGCTTTGAATCTCCTTCCATTTTTATAAAATTGTTTCTTCTGAAGAAGAGATACCTGTATCTGATCCTTCTCGAAATGAATACAGTTTTATTCAAAATCTAAGCTAAACTCAAGTTTTATTAGTCCAAAGGGGCTTTGTCCCTGAAGGACTATTGTTTTCGTTTTGCGATTTTGCGTCAGAAACGTTAAAAGTCTGTATCACTTTTCAAACTCTTGCCACAAAATATTGCAGCCCTGTATTATATTTAAAGAAATTAAATAATGAATAATGTACATAAATGTATGTATGTTTCTCACATTGTGATAAAACGACGGTACCTAAAGCCATCGAATTTTGAATGCCGTAATCCTACTGCGAATATAGGCATCTGGAAGCCCAAATTTGAAATTTGGAATTTGTTTTATTGACGATTTCATATTTTGTAAAACTTTAACGAATTTTTGATTAACAAACTCAAGAATTTCAAAGCGGGCAATGGCAACGTTGTACAGAAAAAAACATTTTTATCTGCGGCGCCTGAGACTGTGTGTAGGAAATTCTAAAGATATGCTCAGTTTAAAATTATTTTGCGATATTGTTCTTGAACTGAATTTTATGGTTTAAATGCGAAGAACATGATATTCAGTAAATAAAAGTAACATACAAAATGTGTAAAAAACGCCCCTTTGGACGTAATTTAAAATCTGAATCCTTTCAGATTTTTTTTATTACTTTTTTTTTCATTTATTTTTTACTAATCTAAAATTATATTTACTGCTTTAAGCAAATAATTTTTAGGATAGTTTTGGCAGTAAATTTATTTGATTAAGATATATGTTTATAGAATTACTTTAATTTTCATTTCTGAAAATGTTTTTTTATTTTTGCCTTCATAAATACTAGGTATAACCTCTGATTTATTTCACGCAAGATTATTCTGTTTATATTTGTCAAACGTCTAGATTTCATTTAATAAAAATATATGTGACATTAGCGATGAATCTGGAAAATTATCATGAATAATATCAGATTCAAGTAAATATTATACACTATTTGGAATAAGAAGAGCTTTCAGCAGTTTTCAGGCTTTAAATATAACGCATTTGTACGAAATGCCTAAAATTCCTTTTTTAGCTTTATACATACCTCCGCTTCACTTCAATGCATTTAGCACAGCGATCTGTTAAAAGGTAGATTCCAGAAGAAAATGGTGTTTTATCCTTGGCTTCATACCCCTCCTTAAAAGGCAGTCTTCAAATCATCACCGTCGCTGTAACGCAAAGCTTTCATCATATTTTACCCTTATCGCTTTTTGGAGTTCAGTCATGGCATCATCGTGGCGTTACGTAACGGTAGTCCTTTTCATTTCTTCCCAAAAAATGATGATCACTATTTTCTCATCCGAGTTTGTGAGAAGGGAGGAGATCTACTATATTTCCATACCACGGATTCTTTTCTGGCTCACAGTATTGAAACCATATTTAATTTTATGTCTTCCATGTCTTTATATGTTAGTAAAACATTTAATCGCCTTTTATTACTTAAAACAGTTCTCAAAAACATTCAAGTGACGTTTTTTTTTTTTCAATTTCGCCATCAACATTCTGTGCATCCATCTGGCGCAGATACTCGAGATTCTAAACTCTTCATCTAATTTTTATCACTGATCTAGCACCGATGCAACGTAGTAACCTGAGAAATTTTTCAACGTCTATTTTCCATCGCAGATTTTTAGATATCCCCCAAGTATCTTCAGTAGTCATATGCACACTGCGGCCTGATCTGCGATCACTTTTTGTAATATGCCCTGTCCTGTACGGCAAATTTTATTTAGTCGGTGGCATAAGAAATTGTTAAATTGTCTAGGTATATAAATTTATGTCACGCGGAAATAAAAGTTTTTCTGAAATTAAATCACTGCTGTAAGGAAAAAAAAATCTTTTTGGTTTGAATTAAAAATAACAAAATGTTGACTTTACCGCCAAAGATGCAATCTCCGATGGTGCTTATAAAGATATCAAAATGTGTAAGACATTCATTAGATGTCCCTTTTTAATGAAGGATTATGCAAGTATGAGGCAAGAAAGTTAAATAATATGAAAAGGCAAAAGGCATTTACTCATCCGTATAACAATTTCGATAAAGAATTAAAAAAGTATATTTTGTAATAATGATTCTAGTAACAGCTTATTATCTGAAATAAGGATAATTAGTAGTAGTAGTTCTTTAATAATAAAAGTTCTTCATATCTTTAATTAAAATTAATTAAAAAATACTATGTCTGTAAGTTTTTATTGTGAAAGAGAAGCTGTGCGTTCTCCTGGCATGGATTTAGCTTTGTATGAAATGTAAACTAATGTTAATACGAAATGAAAATTAATTTATATTAATCTAGATCTTTCAGTTCATATCAGTTTTAACAATTTAGTTTATTTCACACATTAACTATGCATGACTAAAATTTATTGCGTTAATCTAAAATGAATATGAAGGAAGAGTGAACACTTTTTTTCTTCTATTTTCACTCTTTCTACCTGCTGCTTGTGCATAGGTAACTATAGATGAGTAATTTTCTCCTTGCAGTTTGACCTTCACACTTTAAACCGTGACTGCTTTAGAAATAACTCTTAAGTATTACTTAACCTTCAAAACACAAAAGGCTAAATAAATATTCATAAAATATCTAGGCTGAAAGTGTTCCACTCAAAATAAACTACAGTCAGTCGGTCGGAAAAACATCAGTAGCATCTAATTCATATTTATGAATTTTTGCCAAGATCTATGTAGTTTTTGAGAAAAAAATCTTTTCCATTTCATTGCTTTTTGTATTTAAATTAGATCACTTATGTTTTTATTTCAAAATTATTTGTCAATTTTATAACTATTTTCAAAGCCCATTTTCTCTTACATATGCTCCGGAACTGTAAACTTAAAACATAAGAGATTAGTGAGTTAGGAATTTTAAAAATTAGTGAACTAGTTGGAAAAGCAACTGAAAAAAAAACTTATATGGGCACTTAATTGCTTTATTGTATATTCTCTTTAGAACAACAATAAACTGATGTTAAATATACTTAGATATTTCCAACATTAAAATGGTATAAAATATCGTTAGATATTTGCTGTTATAATATTACATAAATAAACTGTTATTATATATGTAAACTGAATTATTTTTTTTTGTTGAAAACAGCTATTTTAAAATTTGATATTATCCAAACCTGAAAATTTTCGACATTTGAAACACTTCTGTAATTGGAACAGATAACTACTAACAACTGCGAAAATAAAGGCCGAGTGAGGACTTTTAAGCCAAGTAAGGGTATGGGGAGTGTGTGTATATATATGTATATATATATATATATACATATATTAAATAAAAAAATTTTGTGATACTATATGTTTACACGTATTCGTTTACTGTCGATTGCAATGAAAAAGCAGGTGCATAACTAGATGTTGTATCAGTTCCATAAGCAAAATTTCGAAGTCCTACGGTTAACTGTTTTTGAGTTATGCGGGATATATACATACAGATATACGTATGTAGGTACAGAGGTTACGAAACTTTACGACAAAAAATCCCATTTTAGTTCATTTTAAATCCATTCTACAATGGGTTTTGGAAAAAAGAATCATTTATTCAGCCTGTATGTACTGCCAAACAGATAAATAACCGTCCAAACAGATTTAGCCAAAATATATACTTCCGTTGATATATGTTACTCAAAACTTTTCGAGATTACAATCCTTCCTTTATTACGGGAGGCCGTCAACCATGAGGCTGATTATTATCGGCCAGGAGGCTTGCAGCATACTCGTATATTACATTACTTCGTTTATTACGTACAAGGGTGTGAAAAAATTTAAGTTTGTTTATTGCAAAACGATGGAAATATTAGTATCACAAACCATCACTGTAAAATAAAACTGTCTACAGAATATGCAAAAGGGGAAAACAAAAGACTGCATGGAATAACAGCAGTAGTAACAAGTGATGTCATTTATTTGAGAGTTCTTTTCATTCCCAACGTTACATAATTTAATTTTACGTTATTCGAAATATATAAACATCGTTAATGATCCGTAAATAAAGATCACCTATTTTTATTTCCGTGTACGACGTAGAGGAAGTCTTAATATGACAAAAAAAATTTCGGGTATCATATTTCAATGGAAATATCAATCCTGACCGTTCCTGAATGTATTCGGATGATTTTTTTTTTCAATAACTGGTGTACGTACGGACAAAATAAAAGACTTTTTTTAAGAAAAGAGATTGGATAAAGGATTCAAAAGATATTTGTTTCATGACGTCGGTACGCACATACAGACGTACATATGTCTCTTTCATAACTCAAAAGTGATTAACAGTAAGAAGTTGAAATTTTCAATATGGAAGTGCTATAACGTGCATTTGTGCAACTCCCTTTTTATTGCAATCGCCAGTATCATATCTATATGTAAGATAAAAAGTACGTAACTACAAATTATGCATTAAATTTGTCATTCCTATTTTTATTTTGGACATATCCCCTCTCTCTATTTTAAAAACAATACTAGGTTTTTCGAAACTGCGTAATATCTGAAAACTAATTTCGCGTTATATCAGCTTAAACTTCTGCACTGCGTGCACTTCGTAGTCAATTATATTAAAGAAACATTTTACTATAAATACCATTGCAATCAAACTACACTCTCTCTCGCTCTTCTTTTCTACTCGAGTTTCCATTCGCCGTTCGGTTCGCTGTATCGTTCATTGTTTGAAGACGGCCTAAGTTTTAAAATTGCAGAGTGCATACTGCACCCATAATTCTAAGTGAAACAAATACTTTGTCTTCAAAAACGCTTTGTCAAATAACAAAATTATGTTGAATTTGATCACATCTGTCTGCCAGACCATCATTTGTATCTAAATGCCTCAGTCAGTTTATATGCGCAGTTTGGGGATCTACGCCTCCAATCATTATACATATATTTAAATACTCCCTTACTCGGCTTAAAAGTCCTGATCTGGACTTTATTTTCTCAATCATTGGTCCTAGTCAAATACTTCCAAATTCCTGAAGGGCTTTAAATGACGTAATATCCACGTTTTGGCAATGTCAATTTAAAACAAAATAACAATTTTCTACAAATAACGCGTTTAATTTTTAATGTCGTTTATAGGTGTATAACTATATTTTTGGTAGCTTTATACTGATTATGAAGAAATAAAATTATAAGAAGTTTGACTCGCATGCGACAAAATTTGACTGGCATACTTAATTCAAAATTTGCAAATTTTGATGTCATTTCCATCTTGCCTTGAATGATCAGTTAATTAAGTTAGAATCATTCGAGAAAATAAGTTTAGGTGAAGTGCAGAAAAAAACGTGTATAATTTAATAGGCCGTAAAAGGAAAACATGTGATGTTTACGTCAGAGTTTTTAAAAAAGATATCAGAAATTTTAAAGTTGTAATCGAATTTTTACGCGAGCTTAAGGTCAAAGTTTACGCGAGTTTAAATGAGTTTAAACTATCCATCTAAATATTATTGTTTAATTGCCGTCTATAGATTTTTTATTTATGTTTATCTTTCTATTACTTGTAGGGTATTTTTTTATTATTTTTTGAAAGATTATTTAATTTACGTAAACTAAGAAATTTATTCTACAGATTATTCTCCTTGAAGTTGTAGGAACTGTTAATAGTAGTTTTCTGTTGACGCAATATATGTTACTCTTCTTTCATGTGATTGTTTGATTTTGGTTAAAATTCGACATCGTTCCCGACATTACTTCTATAAATCATGAGCTGAGTGTACATTATCGGAAAATTCCATAAAAGTACTTAAATGGTAACAAACAATTGAGTTTTGAGTGAAATATTTTGAGAAACATTATGCAGAAGAATAGGTATATGCATTTAAAAGCCTGCTTACTATTAATTGGCGTAAGCAATAACAGCATATCAGACATCGAAATACTATTTGAGTCCTAGAATCCACAATTACTACTTCCTGTTACCATAATCACACTTTAAGGGGGGCACTATTCTAAGCATTTTCTGGCAATATTCTAAGCTTTGCTGTTATATTTTCATTTGATCCTAAAAATATTAAGATTAATGAAAGATAAGGAAATGTCCTATTTCGTCTAATCATTGGTGTTAGGAGACGGATATTAACATTCTACGCAATCTTACTAGGGGGAGGAATAGGTATTTCTTCATTCTGGTGAATGACAAGGCGATCAAATTCTTCGCATATATGTATTCAGATAAATAAAAATGCTCGATTCTATTTAGATACATCTGTTAAGTAAGAAACGTATCATTATTTTCTCTTACACATGCATCACTAATATCTTTCACATTGCATGTTAGGCTTTGCAAGAATAATCAAAGCCTTTTGACATAATTTTTGTTGAATAAAGTGTTTCCAATGAAATGCTTTTGAAGAATGAAGACGTTTTGTAGAATGAGGTGCTTTAGTTGAATGAAGGGCTTTAAAATAAAGTGCTTCGAAAGCAGGTACGAAACTGAATTTGTCTATGTCTGTTACCTTCATATTAAAATAACTTAGTTTTTAGTGTCTGATTGAACTCTTTCTCCGTGCAATCTGAAAGACATAAAGGCTTGGTAAATGGCTGAAACTGAACGGAAGATCTCATTTGAAAGATGACAGCTTACAAAGACTAAATAGAATTTAGAACAAGAAAGATTTGAGCATATATTTTGTCTCGTTCTGGATCATACACGGGATCCGAGTTTGACCTCAAGAGAAAGCATAGTTTTCCAGGTTTGTTCGTATCTTATTGCTTTACAAATGCAATACATTGATTATAGGAGCACCTGAGATGAATGATGCTAATTCCTTACAACTTGCATTTAATCGCTGAACGGTGATTGGCTGATGGATTATGGCGAAGCAAACGAGGAATGAATGCGTCTCTCGGAAATCACAATGTTGTTTTATAAAGCATGTATTCATGTACGACTTTCTAAGAAAAACCGGCTTACGTTACATATAAAAACCCATAAGAAACCCAATATAGAGAGCTGTTTGCCGGAAACTGCACTTGGGACGAACTTCCAGTGTTCAGTTATTTTATCCCCGTCAAATTAATTGTTCATTAAAATCACTGTTAATAATTTGTAACCTATACACGTTTTATCCATTCTGTCTGATAAAGATAATAGCCAGTTACAAAATGAAAATATGGTACAGGAACACCTTCTCTCTGTCGTAATAGGCCTGGTACAACAAATCAATGTCCTGTTTCAGGCCTTTGCCAATATTAATTCTTTGTCGATGTCGATCCTTTGCAGATCTCTTGAGATAATAATCAATCGTATTCATATCTTCTTAATTATGCGCTTTTGCTAATTATAAAATCTGTCTAATATTGATTAAACGCCGGTATCGATTCTGTGCATTGTTGATTATACGCCATGTCGATATTTTGCCGATGTCACCGCAACGCAGTGTGAATCATGTACCTAGACAATGATACATTAATCCTCTTTTTCAAAATTTCAGCAACATTATTAGAATTTCTTTTTTTTATTCGATGCCGTACAGAGTCAGTTCTACTCAGTGTCGATTCTGTGCGGTTGATTCTGCGCATTGTCGATCCTTATTTCTAAAACATATTATGTCTTTCAAAAGTTCTATGCAGTAAGGTAGAAGAGAAAGACTCCTCAAATAAATCATAATACATTATTCTCGTACATAATACATTATTCTATATATTATTCTTGTACATAATACATTATTCTATATATTATTCTCGTACATAATACATTATTCTCGTAGATTAATTGTTACATCTCTCAAACAGAAAATAACCAAACTATCTATATTGAAAACAAATATGAAGTGGACTTAATTGTTAGTTTATCGATACGAATCATGTCTCTAAAACTACCGCACACTTATTCGGTCGTCATCATATTCATATTTCACTACTGGCAAATAAAACAGTTGATGATATTTCAAAACAAATAAGTAATATAAATATCTCGCCCAAGCTTAAAAAATATAGCTAGACAGTTCTTAAAACAAGAGAGTCAACCAGGGTTATTTTTCCACTTACGATTTATGCGGCACTTTAGTGAAAACTGTTCAGCCCCTAGTGAATAATTTCTCTGTCACAACCGTCTTAAACTAGTTCTCGAAATGCATACGAAGGAAACAAAAAACTGGTGTTGGAGCAGGCGGCGTGAACGGCCTTGCAGTCACGTTAGCCTTCGTTCCGGCTTCTAAATCAAGAAGACTTGAATGGAAAAATGTCTAATTTCATATTCACACCCAGAAGAGTGGTTCTGATGTGTGAGTCTTTTATGAGACAGTCCTGTTTATCTAAGCTTCAAGTACATGCGAATATAACTGGCAAAGGTGAGTACAATAAATTTAAATTTAATCTCTAACTTTAATCAGTCATATTAATCTAAACATTTAGTTCAAAATTTCGCCATGAAAAGAATTGAATTAATAACTGATTAATAAACAGCAGGTCATAGAAGCATTCCGAAGTAGATTGGAAATGATGTGATGTTCGTCGAATTCCTTCGTCATAGTGAAAACTGAAGTACAAGAATTCAATTTTAAGCTACTATTAGCTTCTTATACAGAACTTTCTAGGTAAAACTTAAATTTTGCTCAAAATACTGCAGATCGAAATTGGAGTCAGCCAAATTTTAAATAATGGAATTCCTTCTTTTTAGCGCTCCACCAGTGGCTAATTGGTTAAAACAGCTCAATACTAGGAGTTCGACTCGTGTCCGATCCCAAACGAACAGGCTGGCTATCTAGTTGGTTTTTGTGGTTTTCCCGTGTATAACGCTAAAGCTAACCATTTTTCCTTAGACCACCTTCATGAAGGCATCCGTAGGTAGTGAGTTCTCACCAGCTTGCATCCGTAGGTAATGATTCCCACCCGCTTTGCCATATTTGAGCCTTTTCGTTTTTTCCTAACGAATGAAAGCCGCACAGATTTCATAAAGTATAGAAAAGAAGGAAACAAATAACATCATTCAAATACAAAGCATTAACAAATGCTTTTATTTTAAAAAAAGATCTATTTGAAACTTCATTTCTGGCTTTATTTTGAATGAACTCATTATTCAGTAATGACAAACAGCTTTATTTATTTTTCCACGAGTTTCTTCACTTACAATTCTCTTGTACTTAGAGCGCCAAAAAGCATAACTAGTTAAAATTGTTTCAGTCCAAAGACCACGATTTTACACATAATAAACAAGGACCTGAACATGAATTTCAAGATGACCCTCATTAAGTACCTGAACGATCTAAACAGTATTCCTGTTTAAACACGTTCGCTCTGCAATTGTTTGTTTTCACCTTATTTTAACTGCTCTTGAAATTGTTCTCTTTAAGTCGCTAGCATCACTAATGGTGTGAATATCATCCTTTATAAACCCCAATGGAAAGAACCCAGAGGTTCAAATCACATGAGCATTTTCAGTCCTCCAGCTCATATCGTACCTCCAGTCAGCATTACGCAAATTATTCAATAATCCTTACACTCAGGTTTCTGTTAACTACGCTTTTCGTCTAGACAAATTTAAAAGTATTCATAGAACTGGCAAAAAGTACTCATAGTAGACAGTAGAGGCTAACACCCGACACCAGAGATGTGGGTTCCGATCCTTACGTAAAGCTTAATTGTACATGTGTGTCTTTCGCTATCGTCTTCTAGGTGCAACGTTCTTTCAGTCTCTGTGTTGAGCTCTGAGCTATGATCACAATGATGTGACGGTTAAATGATAAATGGGTTCGGGGCGTTTCTCATGAAGGTTTTTAAGCAAGTTTCTGACAGTTACGATGAGCAAATGTTTGGTTGAAATATAATTATTTAAAACAAATTGCACCTTTTGGGAATGCAAAATTGTTTTTGAAGACGCAAAAAACAATTATTAATTCTATTTTTTTATGAAGAGTGAAATAGTAAAAGCACTTTTTAAAAGAAGGAAATTTTTGTACATCTGTTCTTTAGATATTATTATATTCTTGATAAATTTTTCCATTTCAAGGGAATTCATTGGAAAGGAATATGCATTTTATTTAAACAAGAATTTCAACAAGCTTTCAGTTACTTCTTTATTATATTAGCAAAGCTGTTATTTTTAAAAAGTGTGTCTGACAAGGAAGCCACTTTATATAGCAAAAAATACTAGACAAAAAGAGAAACTAAGGCTTGTTTGAAAAAATAATAATATTTCACCTACTTTAAAGGAAGCACATTATCGCTGCGATCATTAAGAAGGGAACGTTTTGCCTTATTCCATTTTAGTTATTTAGGGCATTAGGCGTGGTTTAAAAATAAACGCTCATTTGATGCAAAGAGAGGGGTGGAAAATACTGATGCCTGAAAGACAAATAATATTGCTAGGAAACATGGAAAATACTTATTTAAAATCTCAGCCAATGAAATCTGCATGCCGTTTGACTGTTTATATTTTGTGAAACTGAGGCTTATTGTCACATATTAAAAAAATATAAAACAGTTGAAAAAATAGTCTGAGATATTAGTGCAACTGAAAATGTTACTTAAATATTAATCTTTCCTTTTCTTATTCCTAACAGTGATGGAATTTAAATTAAATTACCAAAGTTGTTTAATATAATTCTTTTTATATCTGTCTTTTCCGTACTCTGTTTTTCCTTGAAATTCCTTAAAATCCTTTATATTGGTTCTATTAATGTCCTCATGCAGTCATAATATGAACATCTCAAAATTTTAATATTTATTCAGATATTACAAAGATAGTACGTTGGCTGGTAAATTATTAATTAGGCTTTTATGCATTTAACCAAATTGTGCATGAGAACTTCAGGACTTTATTTTTAGTTAGATATGACCCTGATAATTTCGACAGTAAAGAATCGTTATTTAATTTTTGGTGCAGTTTGCCAAAACTTCAAACGCTTTTATATATTTTATTTTACATTTTTCAGTGTATAGAACCATGGAAAAGTAATAAAGATTATTAGATTGTTTGAAAACGGCAATGCACTCAACGGGATCTGCCTAAAGCAGAAGGGAAGCCTTTGTGGAGAATATCGAGATGGAACCGGCTCGTATTCGGGTTACACATCGAGAAAATACAAAAAGCACTTATGCAACTCTCCCATTTGCTTTGGTTGAAGTCTGGGTCAAACTACCAGATTTCAGTAGTCTTAATCACTCGGCCACAAATGGGGCTTGGAAAATTAAGAAAGGAATCCAATATAATTCTTTCTTAATGTACAACAGCTGTTCTTTCTGTTTAGCACAGCAACAAAACACCAAAAAATGTCACTTTTTTTGAAGTTTTCGAATGTGTCCGATGGTATGAATTAGCGTTCAGTTTATTGAAATATTAGTTTTATTAAGAAATTCTATCTCATCTTTGTCGTAAAATCATGAGGCTGTCAACAATGGAGGAGTAACCATCTTAATTTAAACATCCCTAATTACTAGACTTCAGAACAGTAAGAAAAAAAAATCTCAAACGAAATCTGAAAAATTGCCAGCTTTCGGTAAACTGCGTTAGAAAATCTGAAGCAAGTCACTTATTTGGAAGATTATTTTTCAGCCTATGCGAAGAGAATAAACTTCGAAGTTCTGCCCTGATTAAATTCATCGTTAAATAAGAATAAATAAAAAAAATCATCGCTAAGCTCAAATAATTGTGTCGAATTTTGGTAGCATTCCTGTGCATAATTATCACTGCGAATATGTGGAAACTTTAACAGAAATGAACTTTATGGAAAGGGACAAAATTCAGCTCAAATTTGTCTAAAACAAAAAAAATAAACAGAGAAACTAAATTAAATAAGACCCTGTAAGAAACATTTGTAAGAAACTCTTCTCTTGTGAAATATTTTGACACTGTATAATTTCACGAAAGAAAAATGTGTTTCATATCTATTTAGAGCATTTGAAATGAAGTTTTCTATGCGCATGAATATGTGCAATACATTATACATTAGTTCTGGAGCCTCAATTTATAGATTTTCTTAAGTTCATAATACAAATCAGTATAATAATTAAGGGTTAAATTTAAATATTATGTGTATAGTCTTCCATGCGCATTTCCCTTTACTTTGGGGCTATAAATTTTACAATGAAATTCTTTTTAACACACGAGTTCATACAATATTAGTAAAGTAAAATACAAAATAGAGATATTAGATAATATATGAATGTGTAATGAAATGTAATGTGTCTGTAATGAAAGTGTACGTATATGAAAAATAGAGATCACACAAAGATGAGAATATCAGATGGTAATAAAACTGTTTCTGAGATACTACCCACTCACTTTTATTCTATTATATTCAATTAGGGGTGTCGTAACTATAATGCAGTTCTTCCTACTGTATGATATTGTGGTGTTGTATTAATACATAATGATATCAGTGACAATTCGAATAATCATTTGTTGCATTTCGTATTACATATCTCCAACTGTCATCTCATGAACTAAAATTAATGTTATTTTCTTACACATTAAATATGTTTTTGTGAATACCCGAAAATATTTTGTAAAAATGATCGAGATTAGTTCTAGCTCCGATTCTGATTAATTCTACAAGGATCAAGAAATATTAGCCCAAAGGGGCTTTGTTCCTGAAAGACTATTTTTTTCGTTTCTGCATTTTGAACATTAAATGTCGGTTCAATTTTCAAACTGTTGCCACCAAATATTGCAGCGCTGTGTTATATTTAAAGAAATTAAATAATGAAGAATGTGCATAAATGTATGCCTGTTTCTTGCATTGTGATAAAACGACGGTACTTTAGAGCTATCGAATTTTTAATCACGTAATCCTGCTGCGAATATGGGCATCTGGAAGACCAAATTTGGAATTTGGAATTTGTTTTATTATCGATTTCATATTTTGTAAAACTTTAACGAGTTTTGGTTAACAAACTCAAGGATTTTAAAGCCAGCAATGGCAGTGTTGTACGGAAAAAAACATTTTTATCTTAGGCGCGTGAGGCTGTGCATCGGAAATTCTAAAGATATACTCAATTTAAAATTATTTTGCGATATTGCTCTTGAACTGAATTTTATGGTTTAGTTGCGAAGAACATTCTTTATTAGAACATTTAATAAATAAAGGTAACAAACGAAACGTTAATAAAACTCCTCTTTGGGCGGAATGTAAAATCTGAAAGCTTTCAGATTTTTTTTTATTACTACAATAGTTCGAAAAAATTGCAATATTTCTTCTCGCTTATGATACCCTACTAAATAACGATAAATGTTGTATAACCACAAGGCTTAATGTTTTGATTTAATATCACAAAAAAGTTTTAATTGTTTCCCTCCTAAAATACATTCAACATTACAGGATCATGTATGCAAATTCGTCATACACAATATACGCAATTTTCAATTTCAATATACAATTATGCGCAATTTTTTTAGTCCAAAGGGGCTTTGTCCCCGAAGGACTATTGTTTTCGTTTTGCGATTTCGTGTTGAATCACTCTGAATGTCCGTTTCACTTTTCAAATTGTTGCCAACAAATATTATCGCTCTGTGTTATATTTGAAGAAATTAAATAACGAAAAATCTGCATAAATGTATGAATGTTTCTCGCATTGTGATAAAACGACGTTATCTAGAGCCATCAAATTTTGAATGACGTAATTCTCCTGCGAATATGGGCATGTGGAAGTCCAAATTTTTTTTATTATCGATTTCGTATTTTGTAAAACTTTAATGAATTTTTGATTAACATATTCAAGGATTTCAAAGCGAGCAATGGCAACGTTGTACAGAAAACATATTTTTATCTCCAGCACGTGAAACTGTGTATCGGAAAGTTTAAAAACATACTCGTTTTTAAATTATTTTGAGATATTGCCGTTGAACTGAATTTTATGGTTTAAGTACAAAGAAAATGATATTTAATAAATAAAGTTAAGCCACAAAATGTTAAAGAAACGCCCCTTTGGACGTAATTTAAAATTTGAAACCTTTCAGATTTTCTTTTTTTTTAATTTTAAAGTCAACTGAATTTAATTTCTGACATTTCCACCTAACGAAACTTGCGGTAATTCAGAACAAATAGTATTATGTTACTAAACAGTATCGAGAGGTGGAAATGTATGATACTCAGGTAAAGCTGTGTATGGGTTACAGCTTCTGTTACAATAACGTCGATGCCGAATAACGTCGCTTATCTATACTCAACATAAAAAGATGTTTATTGTTTCAGTAAGCGGATTTCGTTTCCTGCCATAATAAATGTTTTTGCCATTTTGAGGATTTGCATAGCTCAATCACAATCGATTCAATAAAATAAATTAACGGCAACGTCTTCATAATTAAGCCTTTACTTTGTTAAAAATAGTCATACGTCTTCACATGGCGATAATTTATGAGGAAATAATATTACAAAAATTCGCTTTTCCCTATCATATGGCACTATTATTTTTGGCAGTTAATTTTAAGTCTACGATTTAAAATGTATACCTTGATTTCCTAAGGAAATAATTCTTAAATTAGTTGGATAAACATAGTTGTTTAACCTTGAATTCGTTTAGGAGTTGAACTGCAATTTGTATATGAAGTTTTGGCTGCAAGTTCATAAAATTTAAAAATTATGAATTTAAAAAAAATTACACAGTTACAATTACTTAAAGCTTCATAATTTATACAGTTTTTAAATGTTTAAATATCTATTTAACGTTTTGAAATTTTAATGGCAAATCATTTAATGTGAACCTAAAATTTTTAGACTACTTTTTTAGCTAAAACGCGTATTATTTTAAAAATTAATTCCAAGTAAGCAATATTTAAAAATTATTTAACTGTTACGTAAATGCTTGTACAATAATTAATTTAAATATTTTTAATAAGTGCTCTCCTTTGGGGACTTTGTCAGGTGTATAGTTAAACGTAATTTTTGTTTTGGGATCATCAAGCTGATTAATACACTAAATAAGTTTACATAGCGATAAATATCACTCATCGGCGATCAATCGCATAAACTGACCAATATTTTAATAAATTATTAAACTCATAAATTGTATATGAAGTTAATAAAAATTTACAATAATAGAAATTAAATGTCTTCATTCTTTTATTTGTGAGTAAAATATTCAATGTCTTATTGCATGTATAAATGTGCATTCAGAGCTAGATTGTCTTGCACCATCTAAGAGATTTTATTATAAAATTAAATAATTGCCGAAATGCTTATCACTTTTAAGGATACGTACCGTATTTTATTAATACCTTACAGAACTGTGTGGAAATTTAAAGACGCTACGTCAGCTTCAAATGTAATTGTCATATGCAGTGATACTTGCTTGCATTACGTACAAGTAAAATGCATGATAAACAGCCGTGTTTGAAAATGGATTTTCCAGTTTTTGTGGATTCTAAAACACTTTATTTTCATTAAAGAGTGGAGGTCGGATTTTTTACAGTAGAAACTATCTGCCTTTACTCACATGATGGGTAAGTAAAAATGAAATTAGGCGCGCCCGTCACTTTGAATTAGGTATTCAAAGATTACCTCTAACCAATTAAATCACGAAAAACAAGCAAGATGAAATCAGTTAGGGTTACCAGATCAGGGCTAAATCGCGAAAGATTGCTTAGGCGTGGCAGGTGGTATCACAAAACACAAAGCACGCTGAAGCACGTGTTAACTTAATGCAACTCCCTCATCAGCGACAGAAGAAACAGCTTCGTCAACCAAATTAACAACACTTTTTTCCCCTGCATTTTGTTCTATAGCCTACGAATGAATAAGAAAAGGAGAATAATCAAGTACCCCTTGTTCTCATTCCAAGATATCTTGGTGAATGGCAAACAGAAGTGAAATTTTGCCTCGGAGGCAGGGAGGAGTAAGTAACATTTTCCAGAAGATGGTTTTGAAGAACAATTAAAGCTTGCATATCAAGAAGCATTCACTGTTATTCAAGATTTTCTTAATGCGTTATAGTAGACATTCCTTTTAGCGTGAAATTATTTGCTCTGTTTTTATAATGAAAGTTTCTGCCCTAATGAACTGTATACGAAGGATTAATTTGTTTGAAGGAAATCTCGATGTGTGAAGATGCTATTAGTCATAAACGCCATTATCTGTTGTAATAAATCCGTAGATGGCATATGATCCGCTTGAATATGAAGTCCAAGTAGCCTCGAGGAAAACTGGAAGATAAATGAAAACGGTGGTAAATGAGTTTCCCCCCCAACCGCAGTGGATAACTAAAACTTTTGAATTCTAATGCTCCACCATTCAAAAGATTAAAGATGCTGAATATTTGCTTAAAATTACTGGCTTTATGTACATAAGATCAAGAAATGTTTTCATTTTTTTTACTTTTATGGAAAATTCCAATTAAAAACTTATTTGACTTTAGCATTTATTTTTCTAAATTGTAACTAAGCTTTTAACACTTAAACATATTAGCAAATTTACCTCATTTGGATTTTAATTAAAATGTTAAAAACATCAAAACTTTAAGCTTTTATGATTAAAATTTCTTCTCATTCAACGAACTGCATGGGATTATTGTGCTTTTTAATTTAATCGTTATGCGATGGGAAAAAATTTAATTTTTTTTCAGCTATGAATAGCGTATATAAGAATATTATATATTCACGAATGAGCGTTAAGGGCAATTAATTTCACACCGTCTAACGAAACATCAGAATTATACTGAAATTATGCATAAATTAAAGTCTTATTACAGAGTGTACATATCAACTTAAACTGTCATCAAAAAAAAAATTTTATTTGATAACTGAAGAAACTCTTCCTTCTCTACTTTTTACGTAGAGTAAATTCACTAATGCCAAATATTTTAGAATACATGTTATTAACGTGGTTGCAGTATGTGACAAGTTTAAGATACAATGAATGATATCTGTAGAAGCAAGTATATACCTAAATAGTACTTTAGCCTAAATACACATTTCATAATAAATTCTCCTTTGGATATTTTCATACAAAATCAAGCAGTGAAGTTAGTATGCATATTCGAAATGTTAAGGCAAAGATTATTTTTCATTGAAAACTTATATTTTACTTTCTTCCTTATGTTTCTTCTTACAAGTTTCTTAACGTAAATAAAAAAGAACACACATCATATTAAAATTATAGCAAACATTTACGATTTTGCTAAAACCGTAAGATGATTTTCACTTATAAAATTTAGTGAAATATGTGTCTGCCAGTAAAAATATAACAAACACATTTGAAAAGGATATTAAGGCTACAAATGTTTACATTATTTTATAATATATCTTGTTACGGAATTAAAAACCTCTATAATCCGTCCTTTATTTATTTCTTGGTATAATCTTTCTGCTTTATCACAGGGTAGAGATACATCGATTGAACACGAAAGACTTAATGAAGTTGTCAACTGTTTGCTGTCTTATAAAGCTGCCCAGGTGGAGTAAAAGATTAGAAAATCTTAATCATTTAATAGGCAAGCTGAAAAGACTGGAAAGCAATTTTCCTGGATTTAATTACTAGATAACCCCATCCCTCTTCACCCACTGGAGGACATGATTGATACTTATAAATGGCATATTTGCATAAGTTCCTTATAATCTATAGGTTTTTATGGGTCTTTTTTTTTTGCCTAGACTTTCAAAGATTTCCAAGAAATTAGTATTATATGATAATGGAATTTACTTTTAGTGCAGATTATATTGTCAACTAGACCCAACCTCATTTCATGCAAAGAAGATTGATTTTTGCTTATGTGTGTTCCCAGTTTGCATGCGTGAAATTTCTGTTACCTTGAAATGTTATTTAATGAAGAGTTCCACTTATCAGATTTCCGCAGAGTTTTTGTCACTTTGCAATCTGTCGTTCTTTTATGACCTACAGCCAGTGTATTTCAGCAATATCTATAGTAATCTTCTCACAATTTGCAATGCAATATATATATAAATTGCTTTATATGTTAATGCAAATTTCCAAAATATGTATCACAAATTTATCTTCTTGGCAAAAGGCAACGCATTTTATCGTCCTTGTATGGCAACGTATTGCATTTCAGTAATATCTGTAATCATATTATTTGCATTATTCATGTGACTTGCCATGAGGAAATACGTATGCACTTTTATATATCACTATAAGTTTCGGAAGTGTATATCACTGAAGTCTATATTTCACAAAAAATTTCTTATGGACATAAATACCCTTTCTATCCGCTATTAAATCAGTTGAATCTCATTTCTTTTTGGTTTAAAAGTAATAATTTCATTAATTTTCATAAACGAAAATCAAGAAAATAATTTTTGGCTGTAAAGGTATAAAAGACGTTTTTAGTTTTAAAACAACATCCATTGAAAATATTTTATGCATTTGTTGTCATTTCTGCATTTAAATACTGAGTGATCGAAAACTAACAAGAAAAGTAATAATTCATTAACTCGAAAAGTATGGACAGTACCTGCATACGGTTTTCACAGAAATGCACAGAAAAGAAGAGATTTTTTTTAAAAAAATAACGAAGTCGTTTACTGCCAGAATACTTTAAATTTTCATCAACAGGTTAAACTTCCGTTGTGTCAGAAGTTCGGCCCTTGGCACAGCAAATTCAGAACCTAGCTAAAATTACAGATGTTTAGTGTGATGGCTGTTATTCATAATAATGACCTTCAAACGTGACACGACTATCTGCACAGCATCGAAGAGGTGTTTAGTTATCATTCCTACAGGTCTAGGACTTCGGCCTTCGCCGTTTTGCAGTCGCCGTTTCACCTTCGTTCTTCTGCCGACAGGGTAGCCCATCGGCAGCTGATTCCCCATGGGCCATTTCGCCTTCAAGTAGAAATAAAATAAAGTTTGCTATAATATATATAATTACTTATTTGCAAATATTCCTTAAATTAGGGAAACCCAAGCAGTTGCTATTACTTAGCTAAAGTAATTATCGAATGATGGATATTAACTTCTGCAATCACCGCCTTATATTGAAAATAGACTTTCGTAGCAAATATTTTCTAGGTACTCGTAAAATCAATAAAATATTTTAATGAGTTTTAATTTTTTTTAAATCTGATAATAGTTCAGAATTATATATGTATTAATTGGCAAGTTTAGTTATCCCCGAAATTAATGTTTGATGATTTGTTTCTTCCACAAATCAGCAAGAAGCATTAATTTTTATAGAAATAGGATAACTGTTTTTTAACATTTGATTTTTTCGTTTTGTCTTGTAGAAATATTCCTTTGTATTGTATTAAGTTTTCTCTAGCCTATATTTCAGTCGGAGCAGCCTTTTTGAGACATGCGTCAAATACTACTATTTTTCGGCCACCGTCTTCTAAGCGTTAATAACCTACTGTTTTTTACTAATACAATACAACTAATTATCACTGTGAGAAAAACCTCCAAATGAACTCTTTACTTGAAAAAAAATCATAAGGTAATATTTTAGAAACTCTAGAAGATGTATTAATTAAAAAAGTTTTTTTAATTTTTATTTAAGACAGCCAGATGTATACAATAGGCAAACAAAATTATTAAACTAAATAAATTTAATATAATATGATATATAAAGAAAAATATATCTCGAAGGCGAAAGGTCGCCCACGGCGGTTAACAGTCTCATTTCCATTCCTATAAACTGATAACGAATAATTTTCTTTCAATCTGGCCATTGTCAAAGGCCGAATATTGTACACCTGTAATTTTAACCCATTCCCTTGCCATTCACTTAGACGAAACTTGCAACTTGGGCCCAAGTGTTATGAGTCGAATCAACGCGTGGTAAACAAGTCAGACTGATTCTTGAGAACAGTCACAATACGAGCCGAAACGTAAATGCCTGTGCTATAGTTAGTTTTGCGCGATACTGCTGCCGTGGAAGTAAACTTTAATCCTTCTACCCTTCGTAGACATTATAAATATATTTTGTAATAAATTCCAAAATTATATTTCATAAATAAACTACTTGAAGTAAATAAACTTTAATACTTAGTGAAAGTAAACTGTAATTAACTGCTTTCACTTAAATCTTTTGTATTTTGCATTTTGTAGGGGTTTGTTAAATTTTATTAACTAAACCGTTTTGTAAAAGCAATTATGAGAATCGTGACTAACTCTTGTGGTGTACTGATAGGAACTAACGTTCTATTGCGTCCGTGAAATTACGATGTTAATATTCACGAGCCTGGCTCGTGATGTTTATGTTTACCCCACTTTCTGTTAACAAGTCTGGCTCGTGATGCTTATGTTTGGCCGGGCGTTCTGTTGAAGAGCCGTCTCTTAATGTCTATGGTTGAGACAAAATCTTCCATCATGAGTCAAATTCTTTAAAGCACAGGAAGGGGTGAAGTAGCCGTATAGCCCAAAATCGCAAAGTATAAGGCTTAGAGACCTTGATGGCCATTCTACAGGAAAGAGGAACTGAGGACAGTGTCATTATCAAATATTGATTGTGGTATGTTCTGAGAAGTACTTGCGAGGAGATGCTCCATTCTGCAGGAATATTTCTGTACGGAGCACTTGCGTCTGATACAATACATAACGCTTGACTGTATAGTAATGGAAATGTACCGCTGTAGACTTCCTCAGAATAAGGATTCACAAATAACGAATGACGCAGTAAGGCCGCATAAAGCTATCATCTTATGCGGCTGAAAAGGGAATTCTATAATTGCGATTAGGTTATCTATAATTCAAATGCAGGATTTGTCTGCATTTACACTTCCGTTAAACTATACATGTCACTTTAAAGTCGATAGTACGCTTGACAACCACTCCACATTATTTTACATGTGCTGAAAAGCTCAAATTACAAATTCAGGACCTCTACCGAAATCAGTTGGTTTTTATTTATCGAAATCATTCGGTTGCTTAATCAGCTATGCTTAATTTACTATGATATTGTTCTATTATAAATTACCGGAATGCTGAGAATATTCCACTTTTTGAGAGGGAAAAAGGCTTATTCAGGGTTCAAGAACTGTGCCTTTTTTGATGACATCGCTTGTAGCAAATATTTTCAACAAATGAAGTGGTAACTATTCTCTCTCGTAAGGACATGAAATCTGTATGTTGAAACCTATAATACTTAATTTCAAGTGATAAGGAATATTACTTACCTTTTAAAAACATTATAACCTTTAGTTACGAGGCTCATATTACAAAGAAATTTTAATTTAAATTCTAATACAATACAAATAATTTTACGTCACTTTTACTCGTATCACCAATTTAACAGCTGTTTAAAAATTAAACAAATCGACAGACGTAATTATTAATGACTACCGCCAACTTATATATTGGTAACGGCGGTAATATTTTCTTTCGACACATTAGGTAGTGAATTTTCAGTGAATTAAAGTCCTCACAACACGTTTCAATTATTTTTACAATATCTTTCTGCTATGCGATGATTTTCTTTCTTATGTCTGTGCGTCTTGTGTGATGATTTTTTTTCGTCCATGATAACTCTTATATCAAACTTCCAAGAATTTTTGTTTCTCATATTTGAGCTTTCCGCATTTATATATAGAGTTGATTATACTGTAGGTAAAAATGTAGAAACGGAAGTCGTGCTTTACAGGAAGCACATAACAGTCTTTAAAAATCTATATTAAAATGCAATCCAAAACTTTTCAATCATAATATTTAAGACTTTTATGTTAATGGGAAGAATAGTTTAGATTTTGGCTAAAATTGATAAACCAGAAGTGATGCTTTGCTCAAAGCTCTGAACAGACTTTTAAAACCAGAAAAAATGTATGGAATTTACGAAAAATCGGTAATGTATTAGCTACGCTACGCAGAAACAAGATTACTGACTGCATAAAATGCAATTTAAAACGTTTGCATTAATACATGTAATGTATGCAAAGTATTGCATGTAAAATACGTACTAACTTCCTCTTTTACATTATCAATAAAGCTTATGATATAAAAAGTATAAAATGCATGAGATAAGACTACATGTAAATATATTGATACATATCATGCTGATTGTATTTAAATAACTGCATATTGAATACTGTTGCATTGTACATGTGCAGTGATATAAGATATAGATAAATATAGTGATAATATGAAAAGAAGATTCTTGCATAAATATAACAAGTAAATTAATATTGTTACGAATTTCACATTTATTTGGCTATTTATTCAGAATTGTAATTAAAATTCCTTCTTATTTCCCCGTGCAAGGCAAACGATTTTTGAAGAGAAAGCTACGTCGAAAAAAAAATAAAAGTAAAAGAGCGTGTGAATTTAATGCTTAATAAATAAATATCTCGTAATTACTGTTGCCATCCAGAAAAATCTAGAAAAATAGAGATTGCTCTATTGATAACTAAAAAGCTTATAAAAACTGAATTGAAACACCTCATCTCAGTTACAAATTACACTGTCTGGGTCTCCCAGGCTACATCATTAACATAATTAAATCCTACCTGACCGGTAGACACTTTGTCGTTCACGTATTAGGCACACATTCAACAGCCAGACCCATAAAGGCTGGAGTCCCCCAGGGGTCTCTTTTGGGCCCCACATTATTCAACATATACGTGAACGACATCCCCACCACACCTGACACGACACTCGCAATGTATGCTGATGACACTGCGATCCTCACACAAAGTGCATTTATTGGTTCAGCAATTCAACGATTACAAAACCACTTACAATTACTAGAGACTTGGCTAGTGAAGTGGAAAATCAAGATAAACGTTGATAAAACGGCAGCCATCCTGTTCACCAAAAAAGTGAAAACTCCTAAAAATTTACAGTTATATGGAGAGACCATCCCCTGGGCCAAGCAAGTCCCTTATCTTGGGGTGATCCTCAACAAAAGGTTATCATGGAACCCACACATTACAAGTAGTCTTAAAAAGTTTCGAGTACGTCAAAAAATACTTTACCCCTTAATTTCTCGAAACTCCGTTCTATCTATAGATAATAAGTTACTTATTTATAAATCCTTGTTGCGTTCTATTATTTGTTATGCTTGCCCTGTGTGGGCGTACTCTTGTAAGTCTATTCGCAAAAAACTACAAACAGCGCAGAACAGTGTTCTACGCCAAATAGTATGTGCCCCATAGTACATTAGAAATCAGCGCTTGCATGACGAACTTAAAATTGAATATATTAAAAGTTATTGTTGCCCTCTGGCACGTAAGTTTTTTGAAGGTCTGGGGGATCTTAACAATCCCACCATGACCATTTATGACTATGATGTCAATGATATTGTCAATGTTAGACGCCCTCGGGCTATCTTAAATGTTAATCTTGACTAATGCCTATTACTCCGTTGTAATGACTTGCACGGCAATTCTGTTGCATTATTGTATTTTGTATTTATCAAGTGTTATTTGCATTGTATTCCAATCCTGTTCTATATTTTTATACATTTAATCGGATTGAGTGCACCTCTGTATTCGCATGTTACCTAACATCATGATATTTTTTTTTCTTTACGCATATAATTAGTGTGTCACCAGCTCAGCGGCCTTCTCTTTCTAAAAAGGCATTTTCGGTTTTTTCGTGGGATATTGAATGGCTTTATTTACTTTTAAATTTTACTTTTCATAGGGCAAGTTATTGATAATAGCCCCGCCATCCTTTTGTTTTTACTTACTTTAATTAGTACCTTTCATATATATAATTATATATTTTAAAAAAAATCTATTATTACTTATTTTTAAGTTATTTTGTACTTGCCAATTTATTAGAATCATACTTATGCATTCGATGAGGGGTAGGGTCCTTTGACCCACGCACCCTGGTTTTCGAACCAATCTCCTCGTCATTCTCATCTCAGTTGTTATTGTTGTAGCTGTAAAAAGCGAACTGCTGTTTGTTTACTTAATGCTGTTATTGATTGTAGCGATTTCGCTGTGAAATAGAATTATTTTATCTGTTTTGAACTGAGGTTTTGCTAAACGTTTGAGATATTGTGATATTGTGCGAATATCTGTGAAGAAATATTTAAGTATTTTGATTTATTTCTTGTGGAAAGAATAAATTTTTGTTAACTTTTTAACGACTTGTGCATTTAATCCATAACGAACGCGTACGCACGCAACAATATATATATTTCAATATGCCATTAATAGTAATTTAGTTTTCGGAGAGGAAAAAGTTAAACGAGACACCTATTTGGTATAGTGAAGCTCTAATTTTCTCTGGTATTATTCATGGTCGAATATACATTAGTTTATTACGCTTATGTGTTTTCATTTATCAGTTTTGAAAAGAAGCTTAGGCAGTGATCTCAAACTCAAACTGCATGCTTGCCAAATGCGTAATCTAAAAGCAGGTAACGGCACTTTTTTTCTAAAATAAAAAAGTTCCTTTAACAAAGCAAAGTTTAAAAAAATACAAATTTAAATTTTATGTACTATTAAAACATTAAACACTAATAATAGCGACGCAAAAGGAAGTATTCCGATTTATATTTATTATTTTTTGCCTGCTATCTATAAGTTTGCTACCTGCAAGAAATTTCTTATAGTTATACTTTGTAAATCAAGCATATTCACAGCTAAATATTACATTTTCAGACTGACGTTTACTTCAGATAATTCTAATGTTTTGAATAAATCACTTAATAAATTACTTAATCTAAGAATAAGCAAATTAAGGAAATTTTTGCCGTGGCATAAAATATGACAATAAATAATGACAGTAGTACATTATCTTTCTTTTATTTAATCAATTTTTCTTTGACTCAACAAAAAAAAAATATGTAAAAAAATCTGAAAGGTTTCAGATTTTAAATTACGTCCAAAGGAGCATTTTTGAACGTTTTGTGTGTTACCATTATTTACTGAATATCCTGTTCTACGCACTCAAACCATAAAATTCATTTCAGCAGCAATATCGCGAAATAATTTTAAAATGAGCATATCTTTAGAATTTTCAATACAGAGTCTCGTGCCCTGGAGATAAAAATGTTTTTCCGTACAGTGTTGCCGTTGATCGTTTTGAAATCTTCGAACTTGTTAATCAAAAATTCGGTGAAGTGTTACAAAACATGAAATCGATAATAAGACAAATTTAAAATTCAAATTAAGACTTCCGCATGTCAATATCCTATGGAAGATTATATTATTCAAATCTTGATGGCTCTACGTACCGTTGTTTTATCACAATGCGATAAACATGCATACATTCATGCAGATTCTTCATTATTTAATTTCTTTAAATATAATACAGGGCTCCAATACTTGGTGGCAACAAACGTTATTCGCCGTTTATAGTTTTCAATGCGAAATGCCAAAACAAAATTAATAGTCCTTCAGGGCAAATTGCCCCTTTGGACTATTAATTATAAACTTTTTTTATATTTTACTGTAATACGTCATCGCAATTTGCCCAGAAGTTAATTTCGTTTTGGCATTTTGTGTTGATGCACTATAACTGTTGTTTCACTTTTCAAATTGTTCCCACCAAATATTATCGCCATTTATAATACTTAAAGAAATTAAATAATAAAACATCTGCATAAATGTATGTATGTTTCTCGCATTGTGATAAAACGACGGTACCTAGAGCCAACAAATTTTGAATAACGTAATCCTCGTGCGTATATAGGCGTCTAGAAATCCAAATTTGAAATTTGTAATTTGCTTTATTGTCGGTTTCATTTTAAAATTATTTTGCAATATTTATTTTGAACTGAATTTTATGGTTTAAAAGCGAAGAATATATTTAATAAATAAAGTTAACACAAAAAATGTTAAAAAAAACACCCCTTTGGATCTAATTAAAAACTGAAACCTTTCAGATATTCTTTTCTTTTTTTTATATTAGACAATTAATTTTTAACTATGGGGAAGAACTGTTCACATATAAATAAATGTATATCTAAACAAAGAAATTATTATTGTTGCAAACACTAGTTACTGAAGATATTTTTTTTCGACTAGCAAGAAAAATATCAATCACATTTGTATTATTTGGTTTATTTCATAGTTTAAAGTAGTTTTCTCTTATTTGTATATTTGCTGGAGCAATTACTCATGCTTGTTTTCAGCAGTTATGAAAAAAAAACATAAAACTGAATTCCAAATCATTAAAATCATAAACACCTTTCTCCAAATTCTTATCATAACAATGTTAATTTACGAGAACTGTATTTACGGGCCGCGTAACATTGCTTCGGAAACCGCACGCGACCCGCAGGCTGCCAGTTTGAGGCAAGTGATAATAAAAAGGCTTTAAACGCCTGGGTGTCTGAACATGAAGCCTAACTTCAAATCGAACACAACTGGACTTGCCAATTATTACCAATTAATAACTTACATATTAGGAAAGGAATGAGTGTGAAGAAGTTGCAGGAAGTTGAGAACAGAATTTTCAATAGAAACGTGTCGAATTGGTGAGTAGTGATTACTAAATGGTAAAAACCAGAAATTTAAAATGTGCCTGCAGATAATTAAAACATATTACATTATAAGCACAATTAATAATAAAATACGGAAAATTAACAGGTGCATTAAACAATTGTTTAGAGATAAAGAATGGCCGTTGGCCTCTTTCAATTTACAGAATTGTTGCAGTCGCTGCTGCAAATTCTCTATTTCTGAGTTATTAATTTTGCCTTAGTTATCATGAAAATGTTTGGTTGCATGATAGCAGTAAATCCATAAATGAACCATTTTTAAATCTTCGTGAAAGCTTGAGACTACTGATTTAGTGTATCTTTCAGATCTATAAAATAATTCATTTCTACATTAATATACATAATTACCATCATTTCGTTCTGTGTCTCTGCATATTATTAGACAAAATATTATGTGAATTAAATAAAACCTTTCTGCTTCCGATTTGGCAAACTTTACAATACTGGAAGTTATTCAGATGCTTTTGCGAAATCTCCAATTCACTTGCTTTCAATGGTAACATCAGAGAAGAAATTGGAAAGTGAAAGGAACGCAGGCTTGTCAAGTTGCGCAGAGTTAATGACATAACGTTCATTCTAAAGACTTAAATAATGGCTCCATAGCCAAAGGATAGACCAAGAGATTATAGAAGAAATGTTAAATAAAAATCCATTAAGAAACTAAAACTCTGCTTCCTAGTTAAATATGAATATTTTTCTACTCTTCGTAAATCAAAGCACTAGTCTTCATTACCAAAAATATTCCTTAATTTCAAATAAATTTTCTGTGATAAAGTTGACAAAATTACTGTCTAATTAGTTTCTGTATAAAATTGGCTTCTGTCATCATTCAGGATATGACATTCTGCAATTTTGTATACCAAAAAAGTTCATTTTTTCCCGTTCTATTTTAATGAGCAGTGCGTTCATTAATTACCTATTTCGATGACCTTCAAGCGAATGTTGACACTTGATGGCCTCGTGGGCGGCTCAGAAACACGGTGATGGAGATGTCCCTTCATATCACATAGCAGGTAAATAGATTCCAAAGCAAGGTAATGAACTGAATGCGAAAATTACGAAGATTTGGAAACTGGTATTTAAAAAAACTATCGTACGCTTTTATTTATTCATATAATTTATCTTTATGTTACACATTTGTGGTGTTCCAAAGTAAATGCGTTACTAAATATCGCCGGAATACCTACTCACAGAACACATAGCTCCACTGTAAGAAATGTATGAAAAGGTTACGCTCAAGTGAATATGTCCGGGAATGGAGCATTCTCAGATTTTTCCGCAATAATCGGTTTCAGGATGCTGTAAATATTTTCAGCCTTAGTAAATAGTCCTCAAGAATTTTACTAACTCCGTTACATAAAGCCGAGGAGATATTTTTAGAAATCAGAACAGTAATACTGTTAGTCAAGAATCGTGCTTTCTAGATACAGATAATCTCAATTTCATCCGATCGTTGGGTTTGTAAAAGAATGAAATTTCTTGCTTTCGTAACTAAAGAAGTAATACAAAAGGCAAGGGTAAGTTCCAGATGCTTTAAAAAAATTAACTATGCTATTTTTATAACTAAGAGAATTACGTTATTTTAAACAAAAAATAATCAATTATAGTTTTTTCTGGACGAACTCTTCACATTTTTTGAGCTTTCTTCGGTAACATCTTGACTTTTTGCTTCACTTTTTACAATAAATACTGTATTTTGCTCGACTGTTTGTCTTTAAATTAAATTAAAGACTAAAAGGCAAAATTTAAAAACTTAAAATGCAATAAATTTTTTAATTAAAATGCACATAGAAATTAAGAATTTAAGTACCCAAACTTTCAAAATCTCATTCCGTAATATTTTTTATTTATTTATTTATTATTTTAATTTTTTCATCTTTGTTTTCTATCTTATAACATTAATTTGTATATGATATTTTTAAAATCATTAAAAAACATTCTGTTATTGATTTTCATTCTAAAATACATGAGTTATGTTAGGAATTCGAAACTTTCAATAAAATAATGAGTCATATATTTTTTTATTCAACCCCTTGTCAAAACGTTTTTACTCAATATTTGCAAAGGCCATATTATCATCTATCAAAACAACTCTTCTTTTCCCGATATGATGCTTAGAAGTGAAGCTAACGCCAGTTTTTCGGAGAGACGACGAACCGGAAGTATCTGTCTGCCACAGCGGAAGTCTAAATTTGAAGAGAAAATTAGAGGGAAATTTCCACCTTTTTTCTATTTTATTTTAGAACTAAATAATTTTAAGCATTTCTATATGTTTGAAGAATTTGGCAAAATATTTTCGCTGTATATTCCGATTTTCATTTGGCAACAACGTATCCAAGTTGCTTTTTTGTTTAGATCCAGCTATCGACCTTTTATCTTTATATTATAAGGCATTTCTCCCGCCTTCTTAGCATGCCTGTATGGTGTAATGCCAGCACGCTCGGCGCGTATTCCAGGGGTCCGAGGTTCGAGTCCCGCCGAGGCATAGCTCGTTTTTCATGTTTCCTGCTTCAAAAAAATCCTAATGACTCTACAATGTACTGTTTGATTAATTACTTTATTTTATTTATGTTCACAGAAATTGTGATAATTCAAAAATTTCATCACAGAATCACTTGAAATTCTGCATACGGATTATTTACACATTTCGCATGTTCAGAAATAGAAGTGTTAACCCTATAGAATTTAAATACACCTTTTTCTCCTTAAACAACGTATGTATTTTTTAAATCTTTTGAGTGTTAACTAACATACTGATGTCTTCCCATACTGATGTTTAACATGAAGTAAAAAATCAATTTTTTTTACCATCAATATTTTCTTGACGGTGATAGTTGATGACTTTTCTACTTAAAAGTTTCAGTTTTTTTGCATAATCTTTTTCAAAATAATGATTTTTTTTAATTTATAAAAGGGTGGCAAAACAAACTTACAACTCTAAAGCTATAACAAAAGCATAATTTTGTCTGTACATATAAAACCGTCTTTAAATTTTTATTGCAAATATTTGCTGCAGTTTATACGCATATATCTTTGAGAAAGCTGCATCAATTTTAACTACTAGTTGGGATAAGCAAGAAAATATTAGCATGTTGTGATATTCAGTTTAATCCTTTTCCATTTGTTTAATCCTCTTCCATAAGGTTTAATTCTTTTCCATCTTTGCATTATGATATTCTGTTGAATAGTATCTCAGTGCATATACTATAATATGAATAAATGCAATTAGATACCATTCAGCGAACTGAAATGTGTGCAAGCAATGTTCGCAAATATTTTAATATAAATAGGCATTTCAAATTTATCAGTACAGTAGGTTGTTATATAAAAAAGTAAATATTTTACCAGTTTCTGGATTAAAAAATAATAAATGAAATTTTATCAGTTTCTATACAAAAAACTAAATCTTGAACCAGTTCAACACTGAAAGATACTATCAAGACAGGAACGCTTTCAGAAAATTATTTTGGAAAGTCAGTTTTACAGAAATATTAAAGTTTCTTTTTTTTATTGCCAAAAAAGAAACTTTAATATTTTACATATCATCTGTATATCATATTATTATGTATATATGTAATAAAAATTAACTTTGGAAGCACTGAAGCAGGAACACTGAGACGCAGAAGCGCAGAAATACTGATTAAGCAGCACGTAGACTTAAGACGTAAATCCATACTGAAGAGGAAGAACTCTGATTGCGTAGTGTGCTAGAGTCCGTGATGACTAAGAAACACGGCATCCGAGTAATATTAAAAATTAATTTTTATTTCAATTGACATTTTTGGCCACAATTCACTTGGCACCCTAATTATGCCTATTCGAAAATATTTACATTTTTGACACTGTAGCGATAGGAAAAAAAGCAGTACGCCAGCATCTGAACAGCAAGAGTGCTAGAAGTAAAGTGCACACTTATCCAGTACGCAGGCTCACCAAGACAAAGGTTTAGGCTTAGGTTAGAATGGTTTCAGTTCTCAGAATTTTGCGTTTAGGTTCCGAATTAGTCGCGTCATCAGCGTTACGCAAGAGATGGGACATAGATTAATCTAGAAATGGCGCAGTCAGAAAAGTTATTACTACTTTTAGAATGCAGAGAGGAAATACTCAAATTAAAAATAAGGAATTAAGAAATTGTTACTCAATTAAATTATAAAGCTGATTTACGGATTTTTTTTTATCTTACATATATTTTATTTGTATTATTGTATAAATCGTATTTTCAAATTATATTTTGTACATCATTTGTAATTCAAGTTTTGAAAAACCAACGCTTAAGACTTTAAAGTTTGTATCTTAAATCTGTAAAATGAATCTTCCAATAGTCCACTTATTGCTGCCTATCTTGAATTATCGTGTTGACAGATGACAATTACAACATACTGAGATTTTGATATGAGATTGTTTGAAGTGGATTTTACTCTTTACCTATTTTGTAAGAGACAGTCAGTAAAAAAAGAATCCAAAGCCAGTAGAATTACATAAAATGACTGAGTAGTATGAAAAACATCCTGTTGTGTAGTGAAATTCGATAAAATTTACACACACAGAAAGAAAATCTACAAGTTTATTTTTTTTCCAAAAAATGCTGCGCTATATTTCCTTGTTCCTGCTTTAACTTCTTAGTTCTTGTATTCAAATATGTCTTAGATGGAGTGACGCTGACTACCGTATCGAAAGTCCTAGGTTCGAATCCCGGAGAAGGAATGGATGTTTGTAAATGTATAGTGTCTATGCGTCATGAGGGCAATCAAAATATACGACGAGACGAAAGTCCCCTCAAGTGGTTTGATGTACAGGTAGAGGGGTAAAAGATACTAAGACGCGTCGCCTGTGGTGTTTTAATTCAATATTGTGGTGGAAGTGTGCAAAGTCATACTGCCCCTTATATGGTGCACAAGGTTCATGCCAACGACAGATGCAATGTTGCACTATTTGCCATGATAAAATTTGTTGGCTTGTTCTGGTTAGGACAGACAAGTAAGATTAACGACATTTTGTTTCCCTTTTGGATGATGTTCTATGACATCAGCTTTCTCTAATACCACATGGCATGCTTGCCATCTTCTTCGCTGTTATGATTCCTTACCTGCGTTCAACGTCACTGCCTCTCCTACAATAACCTTCGGCTCGTTTTTAATTGACATCTTTCAGTATTAGAAAAAAATTGAAGTCTTTGTTTCAGACACAAGTTGCAGATAACTGATTGAAATATATGAGTGCTTAGAATTATTTGCTGTTTAACTTTCTACCAATGTGATTTCATGCTGTTAGAAAATGACAGATCAAAACGCTGTGCAACAAGAAAAGAATATGGCGAATAATATTTTATTGAAAGCAATGAATGCGCTTATATGTTTAACACCGTAGTCGTTGTATTGCCATATTTTAAGCTATTAAAGGACAATACAAGTGATTTTATTCCGTAAATTATTGTGATTATCATTCATCCTGTATAACATCACATCCATGAATTTTCGATGCATTTTACGGAATAAAATATACGTATTTTAAAATAGCTCTATTTTTGAAAATATACGTAATATATCTCAAATTGCAACTCCTTATTTTCCACAATTCAAAATTACGACAAGTTATTTTAGGAATTAGTTCTAGAGATATAACAACTATGATTTAAATTCTAAATATATTTACCTAACAAAAAAACTGCTTTAATTAATTTTAGCCTTGGCTTAATTGTTTAATTAAAAATAATTGCATTATTAATTTGCATTCTGTAAGTACATACACAAAATAATAATAGAAAACTTTCATATCAGGGATAATATATTAACATATACGCTACGGATGTACCAAGAAATAAATTTACGGAATTTTCTTTTATGAAATTCGTATATAAATTGCATATACATTTCTTTTAAATTGCATAACGAAAAATTTAATAGCCTTTTATAAAATTCTCTGCTTTCTGCATTTTGAAATCTTCCAATACCAGAAAAACAAATACATATCTTGAATATATTACTAAATAAAAGATGGAGAATAATATTATAAGACAGTAGGGAAAACTAAGGTAAAACATGTTTACAATGAAAAGACATTAGCATCTTCTTTCCAAAATTCTAATGCATTAGAATGAAATCATTTTTGCATTCAAAAGCCATTGTATTCAATCTCTTTCCAACATTTACGTAAAATATTTGTTTATAGATTCACATATATTATACCTACATAATTTTATACTCGAAAGCTTATTCTATGAACTTTAACATTACATTAAGTCTTTCAGGAGAATTGAGGCGAATAATTTTATTTTAATAGCATAGCTGCAATATTAAAAAAATGAAAGTCAAAAATATTATACGCTTCTACTAGAGAACAAAGAACTGATGTATACTCAAAGTGTAATTAAAGGTGTTTACAATTGAATATCCACAGTGTTTAAAGTAATATAAATTTCAAGTTTTATTCATTTAGTAAATACCAAATGTCTCTTTTAATAGTGGTAATATCATATGCCTCTTTTAGCAGTGGTAAGAAATTTCATTTTTATGGAAGTTGAAATGAATCTTTTACAGTATAAGCATAGAAGGGAAGTAAGATTTTGATGTCTTAATACAATTTTACAATTGAAGCTGTCAATCACTATCAATAATTATTTTGTCAGCTTAGCCCAGCCCTCCAAACGCGTTAGAAAATTGATTGCTGTGTTATCGTATATTGAATCAGAATACAAAATCATTTCAACGATAAGAGAAACATTTTCTTTTTAAATTTCTGAAACACATTAGCATTTTTCAAATTAGTACGACAATATCTGGCATGGCTCAAATATTAACATTCCATAATGATTTTTTAATAATTGTATATAGAATGAAGCATTAATTTAAACTCTCAGCCTTGAGAACCAAAATCTACAGTTTAGTGCTTAGAGTGCTATAAGTGCTTAGAATGAAGACACGTGGTCTTCAGTTACGAAATTTAGACTGAAGCATGTATGGTACGGGTGCATAATAATCAAAAAGCACAAGTACACGAGAGATATTTCGTGTTCCACATAAATTTCATGTGATACTTGTGAATTATGCGCGAAAATGATTCAAACTTTTAACTAGTGATTCATATTCTCAGTTATTATAAAGTTAAAATTCTTAGTTGGCATTATCAGAAATAAAGTGAAAAGCTTTTCTTAAAAAGTTAAAGAGATGAAATTCTTTCCTTGAATGAATTCTGCATGCATTTTAAGTACAGAAAATATACCCTTGGTGCCTGTTTTGAAATAATTCCTGAAACTTCACCAGCAAATCTTACTCTTTGGCATGCGTATATTTTGTATGAAATCCAAAGGCGCACTTAGATAGAGAATACGAATTCCCATTTTATTCTTAGCATGAAAATTTCAAGATCTTCTCTGCACAGAAAAGAAAAAGATTTGTTGCTTTTTAATATTAGAATTCGTAAAACAATTGTCAGATTACGATGGCTAATATTTCAAGGATTTTCTTGTTTTGCTTTCAAAACGTTTTATAAAATTTCAAGTTTTATTCTAGATATAGGCGTATTATTAGAGATAGTCAATAACCTTAACAGAACTAGATATTATTCACTAATGCCTTTCTTCAGCTTTTTATGCTTAATAACCATAAAATGTTTACTTTGTATTTTAAAAGTACATGATAAACTACACCTTCACTTACGGAATACGTATTAGCTACTACTAAGCATGTTTGCTTTCATAAAGTTAACATGAAAATGATGAGATTTTTTTGCTTTCAGCTCTTCCAGTACTTCTTAACAATGAGGTATTCTAAACTTTCCATGGGTACGGTGACAGTGAGCTGAAGTGAATCCAATTCGCTAAATCTACTAATTAAGTAGCGAAATTAGCAACATTTTTGCTGGTTTATTTCTAAGAATGTACGAATGAATTCATTGTTGATTTAGAAAAAAGGTATCCTTTCGTTTCTGTTTAAAAAAGAAGAATTTTGCTTGTAGTAGGAACAGGCTGAATGTTTATTCATTACCTACTGAATATTTATGAGATTTGTTACTTCGTCCACAACATTTTAATGTTTATTTTTTGTAAAAGTAAAATTAAATCTTTGAAAATATATAGATATATATCTTATTTTATTTTTTCCCATTGGTATGCTAGAACTGCAGTTTTTATCGATCTTCACAAGGTACGGTCTGTGATGTACCTTTACGTATAAATTTTCATCAGGTCCGTGAAACATAAAAGTTTCAGAACTACCGCTCAGTTCCAACAAAATACACAACAAATATTTGGCGAGATCGTTAAGTGTGAAAATGTACCAAATTTCTTCGCATGCTTTTATTTGCAATTATGAGTAACATTGTGAATAATGCTTGAAGCCGGCGAATTCAATTCATCAATGGAATTTGAATGCTAATATCAGTTCAAGGCCCACCAGCGGCCGAGCGGTAAAAGCCGCTGAACACTGTTAGTTCGGTCCGGGGTTCGAGTCCCGCCGAACGGGCTGGCTGCATGGGCGTTTTCATGGTTTTAAACATGTGTAACGTGGATACGAGCCAGTTTCCCTTAAAAAGACCTCCACGGGGCATCCCTCCCTTTCCGTGTAGTGCCTTAGGGCGGAGCACGAAATATATGGAAAAAAAATATCAGTTCAAACATATTCTGTTACATAATGCAGGATTTTAAACTCTGAGAAATATCTGTCGAAAGGAAAAGGTTCAAAGGAAAGTTCTTCTCATTTTCTTCACATCTGAATGAATTATTCTAAGTTTGGACTGAGATTCAACGCCTTACCATCGTAGTACAGATATAAAAATTGATGCCGGATTCTACATTTCTAAGTTCGTTTTCCTAATATATTCTTTTCTCAGTTCATGCATTTATTTAAAGATAAGCAACATCTTAGTGTACAAAAAATGTACCCAAAAATGTACGTTCGTAATTTAATGTAAATTGTAAACCATGATTAAATGCAATATTGCGTATAATTATATTTTAATGCCCACATTTTAATTAAAATGAATTTTAAAAGGTACGAATTTGTAATTAAGCACAACTAGACTAATCAGCCCATTCGTGTTGCTATTTGAAAAATAAATGAGGCTAACGAACTAAATTTATTTTAAAATTTTTTGTAACTGTCTTCTATACGTTTAATTACAACGATAAGAATTTTAATATCCTATTAGCCCTTCTCAGATCAACTTAATGGATTCTATTTTATAACAAATATACTCGAATGATAATTAATAACTCTAGTCAACAGATAGCTTCCTAAAAAGGTCTGTTCCAAATAGAGCGTGTAACACAAGTGGAATTAATTACACTCAGGACCATTAAGTATAGTACTCAAGTGCTCTGTCGAAAGCTGTATGTGGTTATTTGCATCACGCAAACGAACGTAATCTTTAAGACTTTGATAATGGTAAATTAACATAGTACATCCATTAAAAAATATTTAACTTACTAATTTTTGTTTTCTATCACTTTGCAACCATAAATAAAAGTGCTGTCAGGTGCGTTTATGTAAGTGAGCTAAAATTAAGGAATATTTAAGAAAAAGAACTTGTTGAATAAGTTCCTGATTCATTTAACGTAGAAAATAGTATGCAATAAGAACAATATTAAGATTGCTATAAACTTTAAAATCTTACACTCTTTTATCTTCTGTGCGATTAATGAAAAAGAATGCAAGGAATATAAAATTACATTACGCAAAACGTGTTCTGTACAAAAAATCATTCAAAGTTTCTAATATTAAGATCATAATAAATGAAAGCTATTACTTATTTTCAATATTTTAATACTTGCTGTAGCTGTAGCAAAATAATCGCAGAAATTTAATTTTAGTCACTCTGCGTTGAATTATGGACTTAAAATACTAATTACTACTACGGTCCTATACGCAAATGCTTGAGAAGACGGTATTTTTATGACGTACAATGGTTTGGGCTTGTTTCCACAAAATAAATTCATAAGAACAATATACATGTTTCCAGCGCTCGGTAACATGGATGGAGATGGAAAATTCCTAATACAGCAGAAGTGCAATGGGCATTTCTTTTCAAATTTCATC
>KK119067.1:179345-196057 GCA_000611955.2 Stegodyphus mimosarum | reverse complement strand
GTAGGAGAGCGTGTTTTGCCTTTCGGCCACGTTGTTGCTATTAGTGAAGCTTACTATTCTGCAGCCATTCTTAATACGTACCCACTAGTATACGCCGGTGATTCTTAATTAAGGGCAAACTATCAGACGTTAATTCTGTGCAGCTTCGACTGAGTGATTTTATTTAGTATAAGGTAGTCTTATATTTTCTACTTTGAGTTAAAGCCAAGGGGAGGCTTCTTGTACTCCCAAGAGGGACCATCTGTAAATCTACTTTGAATTAGAATGAAAGTGTATTTTAACCCTTCTCTAGAGTTGTTAGTGATTTTGATAGAGAGCAACCCAGGCCCACCAGCGTTGTTGACCCACCAGCGGCCGAGAGTCTTGCATATGTGTCTCTCGTATCGTTCCATACGTCTGCACTTCCTTTTCTCTTTATTATTTTTGTTTTGCTTGTATATGTCTTTTCCAGGTTAATGAGTATCTTATAATTCGAAACAACCTATCAATTCTACAAGGGGTGGGGCTCTTTTGCCCAGGCACCCTGGTGCTACACCACTCATAAGCTCAGGATGGTAAAGTCCCTGAGCACTGGTGATTCGGTCCGAGGTTCGAATCCCGTGGCTGCATGGGCGTTTTCGTGGTTTTCTCCACTCGCAACGTGTTAATATAAGACCGTTTGCCTTAGAAAGTCCTCCACGAAGGCATCCATTCCTTCCGTGTAGTGTCTTAGGACAGAACACATAAATAACAACAATAATAATATTAGAGGAACACTAATAATCTGTTTATTATTATGGACCGCAGTTTTTGCATCCCCATTCAGAAAATTGTTTGCAAACGCGCATTACTTAGTGCACAAATACTTCGTTGAGTCTTAGCGACTGCAGCGCAGAGCAATATTTTTTTTTTATTTCGTTGTTTAATGTATCGAAGAACACTCCTTAGATATTTAATTTATTCTGATATAAGTGAGCATTAAAAAGAACACTAATATTACTGTCGGGGTCCTGTCAACCAGAACTCCAATTAATCATTCCTATAACCGCTCATATGAAAGTGAATTAAAATTTTAGCTATTGGGAAAAACGCTCAGGTGCGTAATTGCTTTTCGTTAATTACTCAGTGTCACATCCTACTCTCCAATCTTATAAGATGCCTAGATTACAAGCTATACAACCTTAAGCTGAGCTTTAAAACTTTGCAAATAGACACTACTTGTAGGTTAGAGAAGATATGTGAAGGTAATGCCGAAAGTATGTGGCCTTTACTTAAATGTGTAAGACTTTAAACTTTTCGTTTTCAGAAATTTAAATAATGCATAATTTTAATTTGCATTCCTTTATCTAAATATAATTAGAATGCATTTTTGTAGATGTACGGTTATTAAAGGCAGAAAAAAAACTTTTTAAAAACTCTTTTCCGATATGTTGATTGCGGCACGAATTGCTTATCCCGACAAAGTAAATCCACTTCAGAGAAATATCTATTGCAAGCCTCGTGCGTTAGCCATTAAATGATATCTTTAAATTACATTACTAAATCTTAAATTACTTTGTACGTGTGTAGAGTCCTTTTTACTTCCTTGTACCAAGCAAAGGAAGTATTGTAATCGCGAAAAATTCCGGTTACCATACAACAATGATAGTATCATTTTGACAGCTATCAAATGAAATTTAACGATGTTTTTGCTTGGCACTTCTACGTAAGGACAACATAACGGACGTATGAATCTCCCATAACTCAAAAACGATTAGTCTCAGAAAATTGAAATTTTTGGATATAGGACTGCTGTAACATGCAGTTGTGTACCTCCCTTTTTGGTTACAATCGGTCTCCCAAAAGTATATATGTATACCCGCTCTGTTACTCGGCTACGTCAGCTGTTTTTTATTCTTATTTGTTGGTAAATTGCGCTTTTTTGCTTTAAAATTGATTGAATTATGCTGTTCTTGTCTTCTGGTTAAAGATTTTATGCCTTTAGTTAATTTGCAATATTTATGGAATCATCAACAATTTAAAAATTGTTTAAGTGCGGCTAAGCCTAATTTTTTTTACCATAGCAGCCATATTTGTTTACATTTGAAACAGAATAGTGAATTAATTCTTTCTGCACCTTCAGTATCTTTTTGTCGAGGGGAACCAAAAGGAAACTAAGTTTTACGCACCGAAAAGTATGCCTTTTTATCCGCTGGCCGAATTACTTGTTTCTGCGTAGAAACTGTAATTTTAATTGTAAAAATTGTTTTTATAATTAATTGCTTTAACTGTAACTGTACTTACTGTTTTATGTTTTTCTAAGACTTTCGATTTTTAATTTAATTTTAATAAAAATATTTTGAGTATTTATGTATTTTTGCATATTCGACGAAGTGAGAATTATAGCTCTAATGAAATTCGAGGAAATAAGTGTTTCGTGTTAACTGCAAAAATTTTCGCCAGTCAGACAGAGGAGGATGTTTATGATTGGCTCATGCGCATTAGGTAAGCGGCTGAAAATGGTTTGTGAAAGTGTGTTTCTTTTTTATTTGTTTAATTTCTCTTATACATCGTTTACGATTTATTGTAGTATATGAATAGAATATGTGGCAACGATTAGATAATTCATTAGATGATATAATTTTTGTGCATTCTGAATTATAAAATGAACAAGTTAAGTAAACCTAGTGTCAGAGTGTCGCTATGGTAGATAGTTACAGTGAATTTTAAAGAATGCATTTATTCCATTGTGGTTTATGGGCTATCGATGAAGCAGATTTAATTGAATTCAATAAGTTTAAATCAAATGCAGGAAGAAATGTGTATAATTTAATATTCGTACAAAGAAGTCATGTGGTGTACATATCAGGATTTTTAGTAAACATATGCAAAATTGTCCACGGATCCTTAATTTAAGATGAAATAAGATTACAGCAATTTTTTCTTGCCTTTCTTCTCAAGTAATTCGAACACCTTGTTTTAACCATAAAATTTACATTATATATATATTATTTTTAGGCGAGACGCAAGATGACCATCGGCGGCCGGCCGCTGAGCACTGGTAATTCCGTCCGAGATTCGCGCCCTCGCGAATGGACTGGTTACATGGGTGTTTCCGCAGTAAACCCCATGTATAAAGTAGATATTAGCCACTGTTCGTTAAAACGTCCTCCACAGGGTATCTCTCCTTTTCTGTATAGTGTCAAATGGCACGTAATAAGTAAATAATAAATCCTAAATAAGATGACGTATTGTAATTGCTTGATTTAAAATTATTTTAGGTGCTAAAGTGAAATTTGCATTTTAAGATCAGATTGCAGTTTCTTTCCAATCTTATAATTTTATTTATTATATACCGTCCTTTAACGGTAAATTCCTCGAGGCGTTAAACTGGAATATTCAGATTGCAATACTGTTTCCGTTAGCTGCATACAGGGGAAACAATGAATGAAAAAATGTATACCTTTGAATGTAAAATTAGCTATTTACTTTTCAGGCGCATGAGAGAAAAGGAAAACGAAAACTTTAGGAAGGAAAGAGGAAGGACAACTTTAGAGGGTTGTCCGCATTTTTTAAGGAAAGTGCAAGAACGTTGTCTTCTATTTTTTTTCATCTTTAAAGAGTAAAACTATTAAATTTCGAGCTTATTATTAGATACATTATTATTAAACAAAAGAGAGAATGGAAATGTGAAAACCAAAGTAAAATACAGCAAATGTCTGACAAGTTAGGGACTGGAATTCAGCGATATTAGATTATCAAATATGAGGATTATTGGGCTAAAATTGCCGAAAAAAAATTTTTTCGCTTTACTGAATGCATTAAGAAATGAAAAAATTGCATATAAAATTGTGAAAACATATTTAATGGATAAAACTAAATAAATTTATTCATAATCAGTTTTTGCTTTGAATTTATCAGTATTCCAGCACACCAAATGAAACTAAATTCTTCATTTTCTTGAGTTTTTAAATGTTCATTTGTTGATTAAAAAAAATTTGAATTTTTATTTCATGATTAAAAAAAACTAAAATATTCAATTGCTTATTTAAAAAAGTCCATTTCGTAGAATATGTCTACTCTTATTTGTCCATTATTATGTTTTTTAGTTTATCGACGAATTTAGCAAATGTATTTAAGACACCACCAACTTTACAAATGTTTTTAACACATCACTCTTCCTCGGATTCAACACTCTTTAAATAACTAGGCGTTAATTACCTCATTCATAGTAAAGTTAATATGATGATACACAGACACTCTACATTTGCAAGTAAAACTCTGTCCACAATTAGTCCATTTTTTTATCAATTTCAGTTAATTCCATAATTTAATTTTCTGAAAGCCTGATTGTTCGAAGAAAGACTCGAAATAAAGTAAGAATAAAAGTAAGAATAAAGTAAGGATAAAGTAAGAAATAAAGAAAGAATAGTTTGCAATAACTCAGTATTGAAGATTATTGGACCAACAATAATTTTCGCCTTATTCTATTGGGTTTTGTTCATTGGATTTATTTCATTGGATTGAGCTATTTACATGCTCCCAATCAAAAACAATCGCAAAAATTAGTGTTTCATAATTACTGTTTATTTACGTTACAGATAAAATTTGTGTTTCATGTTTAATGTTTATTTATATTGAAATTGTGCTGCCACGTGTACACTTGCTCTGATTTAAGGAGATGCTAGGAAAACGTAATTTTTATTCAAAGATATTTGCCAAATTGGATCCAGGAAATGAACATTACGATTTGGAGTTTTAATAATGTAATTCTTTCATTAAATTTAATTTTCAATAATTAAGAAATATTTTTAAAATTTGCAATCTTATTTTTTCCATTAAGTCCAGGTTTTAAATTTTGTTTTAATTAAAACGTTTAACGGTGAGCAGTATTTTTTTCTAATTATTATTCCTGTATGACGGATTCCAGCGATAGGATTTGTGTTCCAGAAAATTCAAGACATATCCAATATTTTGTAGAGATTTATATTTATTTTAAGTAACAGTTAAATTTAATTTGAAGTCCTTTCCTATAAGCCTAATTCCTAATTGTAAGTGTTTTCCCCTAATTGTTAGTGCCAGAATATTTAAATTTAGTAGCGCGCGTGAATTAGAGCAAATTCTACCAATGGGGAGAAAATGTTTAAGTATCAAGTTCTAGAAGGAAAATTTAAAGAATCTGGGAAAACTCGTTGCATATTGTAGCGTGAGCTTAGGCTTAGCAGTTATTGCTGGTTAAATGTGGAGTAACAGCTATTACTTTGCTGCCACTAAATTTATCAACGCTCGTGTTAGGAAACAGGATAGTCTGGGCCCTGTAGCGTAATTCTATTACTTTTAAATATCTTCAACTTTTGAGTTTAGTTCTTACTGTTTCAGTAGACCCAAGCAGCCAAGCAGAGACGCAGTTTGTTAGCGTCGAGTTGACACATTGTAAATAATTTAAGAGTGTAATAAAGGGTAGTTTTATCCCTTCTTCTGGGCAGTCACTACACTCCAGATTTCACACAAAAGATACACAAGTAGACCTTACAGTTTAATAAAACACATAGGCTGTTTCTTAAACTACATTGCCAATTTCTTTTTATTGTGAATTACATACAGCTCTGAAATACCCATCATAAAAATAAAATAATATATCTTAAACGACACTTCATTTTGCTAAGGTTAAAAACGAATCTTGATGGTCTCAGAAAGAGAAAAAAAGGATCATACATTGCAAAAATCTTAAACGAAGCACTAAACCAGATCGCACAAAAAACGAATAGAAAATCAGAGGCTATGTCAACGCAGGTTCCATTTCCACAAATGAGACTCCATGTCTCCGATAGTCGGTAATTCCGAAGACTGAAAAAAATTCTCAGTCCGAACTGCTGGCAGCTGAAAAGAGCGAATTCCGTTAGAAACCTATACTCCTAAAGAAACAGCACTGAACTTTACCACCATTTAAGAGAAAACAGAAAACTATTGTTCACCTAAGACTTATCGCCGGTTAAAGATATTTTGATCTTTTTAAAAAGTACTTCTTGTTTCATAGCACAAGAATCTAACAGAAAAAGGCTTCATCTGAACAATGAAATATGTCCAAATGAACTGAATAGTGAAGCAACTAGTTAGCTTTAATTTTCGATAGAATTCCAATGAGTCACAATACAAAAAACTCCCCACAGAAACCTGTAAAACTTTCGATGGGTACCTATAGAATTCTACTGGTTTCTACTGATATTTATTGGTTGGCATTAAAGGACTTCTCTTGATACCAATGCAATCGAAATGGATGTCACTATACTTCTATTGTAAATTAGGTAGTCTTCGTATAATTTGAGCTCTACGCAACATTGTTTCGTTTAACACGACTTTCTTCAGGCATCTAAAGAGGTAAAGTTGGTGAACACTGGTAGTTCAAGCCGAGGTTCAAAACCCGGCAAACGGGCTGGATGCATGGGTGTTTTCGTGGTTTTCCCCATACCTAACGTCTATACGGACCAATTTCTCTTAAAATTGAATAATATATTCAAAATATTTCGAAAAAACAATTCTTTGGAATAATGTTTCTCCTTTGTCATACGATATAAAACAGCCAATTTCCACGGATCGTTTTGGCGAACACCATATAAAGAGGAAACTAAGTCTACAGTGCCAAAGCAAAGAATATGTACTGTTAAGAAGGAAAACTTCGCAGAAGCAGAAGTGGCTCCCTTCCAACGAAAAGGGAAACAACTGCGCATGCGTGAAATATCTCTCCCCAAAAAGCGCCAAAGTTCGAAGCTGAATGTCGAAGTTGGTTTGGACAGGTTCGACCGTTACGTTTAGCAAGAATTTAAACAAAGAATAGGTTCTTTGGTTTCAAGTAGCGATATGGACAATGGAAGTTAAACAGCCAGTGAAAGTGAAACTTCACCTAATATTTCATCATTTCCGAGTTTAAATTATCGCGACAAGTCAAAGAACGATTCATCTTAACCCGTGTTCCTCAATTTCCTATACACGTCGCGGAGGGGGAAAATGTCGACTAGGTACCAAAGAACCGGCACATCACAGAGGGGAAATTCTCGCCAACAGATTCCGTCGCCAAATCCCTTGGCGAATGTTCCCTTTTCTTTGTAGCGGCGTTGCAGACAAAGTGGTTTACATTACGTCTATGGAGCCTTTCCTTCTTTAAATAGAGGTTCTTTGGCCAAAGGGCGATTCGATTCAAACAGCTGATTAGTTTTTATAAACGAACAACTTGCAATTCTTTCCGAAAGAAAGGAAAACATTGTGCGTCTTTCTTTCAATGATAAACCACAGATAAAAATAGTGTGAAACCTTTTTTCGTCTGAAATATATCTCTCTACGAAAGCATGCCTCCCACAAGGCAAACAGTTCTCCAGTGCTTTGCCATAATCCAAACACATGAAGCCTGGAGGTTTGATGTGTCCTCTAACCACTTTGTGCGCAGACGTAATTTGTATATAATGTGTCTTTTTGTGTTTTTAACGTAAAATTGTAACTTTAAAGTAAAATTATTTCTGAGATATATGTATTTATTATGATATATCAAAAAGTAAAAAATATCTTTGCGCACCTTAAAATTCTTGATGTATATGATTCAAAATAAAAATTCTTGGGCTTTTAACGATGGTAATTGAAAATCAAAATTTTCAAAGAAAAATTTAAGCTAATTGAATGTAATTATTCTTATAAATGTGATTTCTATGATATTAATTCCATCGTCCTTTGATATTTTGTTAATATCGGAATGCAGTTCGTATGTGGGGGGATCACAAAGTATCGTTTTTAGTCGCGCAAGACCAAGAATATTGTGTTAGCTGAAACCATTATTTATTAATTTTTAATGTACTTAACTAAAGGTGGCCAACTTAAAAAGCTTTCATAAATTTTAATTTTCATTTTTTAGTCTGTAGAATGTGGACATGTGGTAATGTAAAATCACCGACCCCTAACGAAGAGAAAATATTATTTGGTAATGTTGCAACGAAATGTAGTTCACACAACCTTTCCTTCAAGAATTTCCAATTTATACAATGATGTAAATTTGTATTTAATTAATTTAAATTTCTGCTTAAATTATGACGCTTTTTTTTCTATGGCGGGTTCTAGCGGTTTATAGGCGTTGGCCACTACTACGGCAGGAAGTGGTGGTCTCTTTATTATGGAGACACCTAATAGGTGGGCTATCATTTCCTTCCATGAAGGGATGGACAAATTGCATCCATGCCTTCTCCAGGATTCGAACCCGAGCCTTCGGTACGGCAGTCAGTGGCAGTAATGAATTCCCCGTCTGGAGCGACGCTTGAATGACTCTGATTTAATTTTCATGGATCTGTTATAATGAAGGATAATTTTTTTCTTTAAAAATCCACTGCTGTTAGCACTTACAAGACTAAAATAAACGACTGACTCTTCAAAACTGATAAATCTAAAAATGTACTTGAAAAATTCCGAAAAACCTTCGCTTAAAATGTTATTTTTTGATTTATCCAAAGATGAAAAAAACTCAATTATTCTGTGGCGATGAATTTAACCCAGTAAACAAGCATATATAGGAAGATTCAACTTTAAATTAAAAACGTCAATATAGAATTTTGCAAAATCTTATGGCTTACTGTAATGGCGAATACACATATGTGGAAACTTTCATGAAACTCGTATATGTAGGAAACGGTCAACAACTAATTTCATGATTCGACTGAGATAAGAAAAATCGTTAAAAATCTTTCTTCACTTATTTAAATATATCTACTTTCTGTAATAATAATAAAGTTGTTTAAAAGAAGTATTATACCAACAGTTTCCGGTATTTCAACAACATCGAACGCTTTAACGAAGTCGCTAAGGACCATCGACATATATTTCAACGAAAGTGCTACTTTTGTGCTGCGTTCAAGGGACATGCGTGAGAACCCGAATTAATCCGGGCACATAATTCACGTAACCGATTCACTACCTTTCGAAGCCCGATCACGTTTTCTACTTGCACGCCCACTGACGACTATAAATTAAGTTCAGCACAAAGCAAGTGATTATTTACAAAATGTATACTATCTCTTTATGTAAAGGTCGCATCTGAGTGTTTGAATGGCTGTCATTAATTAAGTTTAAACAACGAGGTAATCGATTTATAGCAGTATTTGAAGTAATAAAATACACATAGCCTGTCTTTGTTGCTAACATTTATCGAACTTAATTTATCGAGCACCTGCAGTTAAATTCAAAACTATTTACTACCGCACACCTAACTGTAATCTATATCTATAGTTTCCTCGTTTATCAAAAGCACGATTGTAACTTTATCGCTGTCGGAATGTTCGTAATTATGTTCCCGAGCTTTAGCGAACTTTTTAGATTGCGTATACATCAGATAAACTCCACATTTTAGATTTTGCCCATAACTTAACAAGTATCTGTTTTAATTTATATCTTTATATAAATAAGTTTTATGTGTTATTTTCACTTGTGCTACCTTATACAGTATTATTTTTGCTACACTGAAAAGTATTCTGTTTTCAACTCCGCTCAGGCAAACAGCCGAATAAACTAAATTATCTAATCCATTCCAGCTGAATTTCGAATCATCCCTGTATATTCCAATTCGCATAAGAGTGCTGAAAGATATATGCATGATCACCCCGGGTTCCAAACTCGCTACGGTTAAATGGTCATGTCAGCTAACTCCTACTGCACGTCATCAAACGTAATAGTAACTTTAGCGAAAAGCGCAGCTCGGAGGAAATAGTTTCTAAATATTTTTCGTTAATTTGGAACTGAACCATGTGAACGAAAGTCCATTTTTAAAATACAAGCATTACAAACAGAGAACGCTTCAAGAGAACAAAAATTTTCGTTCTGCATTATGAGGCAATAGACGCTGTACTGAATGAAAGCAAAATCTATGTATGCTCTGCATAATTTATCAAAATTCCATCCGTATGAATGGAAATCTTAAATATCGTTATAACGGCGTTAATAATACAGGCTATTTCATATTGAATGGGGCAAAAAAAATAACATAGTACAAATTCTGTTACTAATTTATTAGGGTAAAACAAACTATCTCTGAAACTACAATTATACAAGTTTTATCCATGTTTAAAGCTAGGTTTGAATATTTATAACACATCTATCATTCTACTTTTCAAAACAACACCTCGGCAATAATGGACAGCTTTTAATTTAAAAATTATTCTTTAATTCACGTTATTGGCACAGATACGTTTTGTAAATTAAAAATTTGAAGTTCCTTGATAGGCATTCAACACAAGAAAACTATGTTGCTAAGATCATGACAGAGATATCTGAACAGAAGTCATCATCCTCTTTTAATATTTTGAAGACTCCATTGTTAACTTGCACGTTAAACTAGCGCTGTTTGTTCCTAGAACAATAAATCTTTACTTATTTATTTTTATTCTGTCTCTAAGGATGTTCATGCAAGAAGAATTGCACTACTGATGAAAGAAGAATAGCACTACTGATAAAAAAACATTGAAGCCATACATTTTTACTTCCTTGTACGAAGTAAAAAGGAAGTATCGTAGTCGCGAAAAATTTCGCGTATCACATTTCAAGGAACATGCCCATTTCGTACGTAAGGACAGAATAAAGGACTCTGTTTCCCCAAACGAATTATAAAACTGATTTAAAATGGATTCTGTGGAGATTTTTTTCGTGTCGTATGTATGTACCTTCTTACGTATGTATGTATGTATATTGCATAACTCAAAAACGAGTAGACTCAGAACGTTGGAATTTTTGTGTTTAGGATTCCTGTAACATGTAGATGTGCATCTCCTATTTTGGTTGCAATCGGCCGCCCAAAAGTATATAAATGTATGCATACATATATATATATACACACTCTATTACTCGGCTCAGTGGGCTCAGTTTCTTTATTCTTACATGTTGGTAAATTCTGCATTTTTTGCTTTAAAATTGATTGAATGATGTTTTTTTCTTGTCTCCCGGTTAAAGTTTTTATGCCTTTAGTTAACTTTCATGCAATAATTATAGAATTATCAACAATTTAAAAGTTCAAATCCGCTGAAACAACCTTGTATTTGGCGTACATTTACAAAAACACTCAATCGGTTTCGAGGGCAGCTACAGGTCCCTCCTCATCAGGAGAACAAAATATCTAGAAGAGGTTGTTTCAGTGAATTTGATTGTCACATTGGCGTGTTTCTCTTCTATTGTAATTTAAAATTGTTTAAGTGCGGCTAAGCCTAATTTTAGTTTATCATAGCAGCCATATTTGTTTACATTTTAAACTTGAGAGAATAGTGGATTTGTTGCCAATCTACAGAAATTAAGCTTCGCAACAACAAAATAACGTCTTCTTTTATTATTGCGAATTAAATTCTTCTTGACCCATTCTGGAATTATCATTTAATTTATTAAATTATCCCATATATTGACTCAGCATAACTTCCACAACAGATGAAGTTAGTTTCCTTTCCTTCAGTGTCTTTTTGCCGAGTGAGACCCAAAGTAAACTTTCAGTTTTGTGCACCGAAAAATCTGCCTTATTGCCGGCCGGCCGAATTGCTTGTTTTTGCGTAGAAACTGTAATTTTAATTGTAAAAATTGTTTTTTAACTGTATTTGGTATTTTATGTTTTTCTATATCTTTCAATTTTTAATATAGATATTTTGAGTTTTTTGCTTTGTCGCGAAGTGAGAACTGAATTAACGGAATGAGAAATATATCTCTAATTGAAATTCGAGGAAATAAGTTTCACTGAAAGGCAGGAAAATGCGTATAATTTAATATTCTGTACAAGGAAATCATGTAGTGTAGACATCAGTGTTTTTACATGCAATAGACACTGTCACTAGCTTTTGTCAAGTTGAAGATGCATAGTCACAAACTTATATTTTACGATGACTACTTACTCTTAGAAATTTAAGATCTAGGAATTGCGCAAAAAAAAGTAAGAATCTCGTTTACAATAAAATAGAGTTCTAATACGAAAAATCTCAAACAAAAATAGTCAAACTAGTGGAAAATCAATACGTATTAGAAAGCACATTCGTTAGACATTCTTAAATTAAGACCGATGCCCATCTTTTTCAACCCAACGTGTGTTTTAACGTGATAAATCTTTTGCCAAGATTCTAATTATTTTGTTCATCAGATTCATATCTATTGAGTCAAACTTGCTCACAGAAGTTTCTCACAAAGGTAAACATTATCAAGCCTTGCTACATGATTTTGTCCGCAAGAAAAAAACTTTATTCTATTGCTGACTCTCCTAACAGTAGGTACTCGGTGGACGTATATTTTCGAAAATTTTATTCCTATAATTCTATTAGCAATAATTCTGCAATAATTTCAAAAACGCACTTCTGTCATGAAACGAAAAGTTTCATGAACGTAGGTACGCGACGTAGCGATTTCTTCTAGTATTTCTGTGAGTGCATCACTGAAGAACCACGACTTGGTTATATTGCATTTCTTGAGTTAATAGTCACAGAACTGTGTTATGCAGTATATTTCTTTTATACTGAATTTATCGGGCGAAATCTTAAATTGTGATGTATTTTATCAAAATTAAAATTATATAAATGCAAGAATTCTTTTAGTTCATCTAAAATTTTCACTACAAGTTATAACATCTGGAAATAATATGCGAGAATTTTGCATTATTATTCGATTAAAGGCTTAAATGCGTTTTTGCATTGAGTCTGGACCCGCAAAAGACTTTTCAGCTGAAGCTTGCAGATTATCTGGTAATTTAATTCTAAGTTTGGAAATTAGTTATTAGTACTAGGAATCTCCTAACACATATTTTAAACTTCTATCATGTTCCAAGTCCCGATTAACGTATGAAACATTTCTCCAGCCTTCTTAGCATGCCTTTGTGCTATAATGGTCAGCACACTCTGTCCGCATTCGAGGGGTCCGAGGTTCGAGTCCCTGTGAGAGCATTGTTCATTTTTCATGTCTCTATAAGCCGTAGAAGTCAGCATCAAAATTGTGTATGTGTGTTTTCGTACGTGATGCATTTGATATCATCTATGTTAGGAAGTCATATTCTTTGAAATTTTGCGCTCTTTTAATTAAGAAACATTTTACTTCACAAATTGCGAAAGGAAAGTTTGATATTATGATACAATAAACTTTATTTCTTCCTTATTTTAGGGATTAACTCTTAATCGTTTAATTATTGGGATGGTAGTAATAATTCCAATCTTCTTTTGAATTCCTAACAAAAGTTTAAGATTTTTATTGGATGTTTCAAAGATTACAATATTACATAACATGTTATATCTAAAATTATTTCTTTGCATATGGTCCATAATTCTTGATCATTTTTATTCATTATCATTCTCGCGCAATATTCCTCCTTAGCCCCCCTCCCAAAAAAATGAAATCGGGGTTTGTAATGATAATCTTTATGCTATTATGCTACATTAGAAGATGAGTTGATCAATCATTATATTCCACACTTTGAATTACACTTTAAACACCCTGAGTCATTCATTTTCCATATGATGACAGCCAAAGTAAAAAGTAAGATGTCCTTATTTTAATCGTAACATATGTATTTCCCCGTTGTATACAATGATCGTTAGATTATCATTAGCATATTACCTACAACTTCGCCCTCTTTTTACTTTTTCCCCCTTAAAGGCATATTTTTATCAATATTTATTCGTTGTGTGGTTCTGATTTTCATCATAAAGGCTTCCGTTGAATTCTGAAAATGTATTCAGATATTTAGGGCATTGAAACATGATTACTTATTAATAATTATATACAATTTTCAATGTAAAAATGTATTGAATATGCATTAACATGGAATTTCATTTAATACCCAGTTTTAAGTAAATTCGCTCAAAATACTCATAAACACAGTTTTGTTTCTTAAACGTGCTCAGTTTTTTTTTCAATTAAATGGAAAGGGTAAGATGTGATTAAATTTTTCTTACATTTTATTAAATATATTATACTCTGGAAAATTCTGCTTCAGCAATCTTTTTAATCAAGTGATTGAGATGCATATTTCTTTCCATTTTAACATATTTCTACCAAAAAATTATTTTCCTTTGAATGTAGCATTTTCTATTGGTTTAAAAAATGCTTTAAAGTGTTTAAAGACTTCTTGCAGTGATGAAAATAGATTAGCACATTCCATTTAAAGTTTATTGATTGTGAAAGATTTCCTTTCTCATAAAGTAAATGTTTGCAACTTCAGTTAACTATGAAATTTAAAAGCTCTGAAGGAGAAATTTGAAGTATTACTCAAAATAACGACAAACGTACCCATTCTACTCTAATCCAAAGATGCTGTTAAGCCACATAGTACACTTTACCTTTTTACTGTATTATCAGCCTGAATTTCTTTAAAAGGGTAAGATTTATTAAAAGCTTTGGAAATAAATTTGCTACAAAAAAGTCAAATTTTGCCCGATATCAAAGAATAGTAGCCATATCAGAGAGTCCCTGGATAGTAGCCACAAGATGGCTGGTTTCATTACTAGGCATAATTTCCATTTAGTTCATTTATCTGCCGCAATCCAAAAGAATCTGGTTCCGTGATACTTAGCAGATGTAAAGATTATCATACTTGGCCAAACAAAATAATACTTAGAATTACTCTTCAATAAAAGTAGTTCGCATAGAAGAAGTCGACTACTGAAAATACATGTTTCGGTTGTAGATATTTACGAATACAACATAAACATTCCTTTTCATCCAAGATATCAATAGATTAGAGACCAAATATAATTCATTTACAGACAATGCATGTCTTCTATAACGTAGACATAATGACCTAGATACAAACCATCTTGCCAGATCGGTTTGCACTTTTCAGCTTCCAACCTCTTCAATTACCCATCACAAGCCATTACTTAAACTGCTTCCTTCGAAACGTAAAAAATTCCTCTATACAATAAAACTTTTTATACGAAGATTAATAGCCATGAAATATCATCAACGTCTGAAAGATCGTATCTGTTATAAGAAATGAAAAACTGTTGGAAACTCAAGTTCTTCATTGGCCTTGTCAGATGGCTATCGTAGTTTTTCGACTTTTAACCAAACATTATTTTTCTACGTGATCGGCCTTGTCAGAAGGCTATCGTAATTTTCGACTTTTAACCAAACACCATTTTTGTAATTCGTAGCACCTTTTCCGCCCTGGTATATTTTCTGATCAAAAATATCATTCTGTGAGCTAAATTTCGTAATACATGTTTTCGTTTCGAAGCATTATACAGAATACCGATACAGAATGTGAACACGTTTGTCCAGGGCTATGTTGATAGTATTAAGCAATGAAAATATTCTTCAAAGAATCAACGGAACTTAATAAAGTTAACACACGTTTAATTAGAAATATATAAATACTTGCTTTCACAGCTTTTTAATTAGAGGAAATGCATTAATATTTGATCTTTTTCAACTGTTATGCAAAAATTCAGTTATAAACTGTTCATATTCCTGTTTCTGGAAATTATTTGAGCGATACCGTATCCCTAATCTCACCAATTTTTGGACATTCACTGATTTCATCATCTTTTCTTCAGAAAAATTGCAATATGTGCTCAGATTTATTTTAAAAAACGACTGGCAGATATCTTCTTCTGTCATTTATGTTACTATTTCAAATTTTTACATTCCTCACAAATCGTGTTAATTAGACAGAATTTTTTAGTTCTTCAACTTCCTCTATTTCATCATTTATTGAAATATTAATGTGATTAAAACAGCTCTTTATTTCCTTTTCTGAGACACAGTGTCAAGGCATATTCAACAAATGCAGAGTTAGTTTACCTTGCTAACTCCTTTACACTTGTATCATCTATGTTACAAAGAACTCTAATGCTCATGGCTGAATTATGCCTGTGGTATTTGTTGGCAAATATTCAGCTTCAGTATGTTAAGACGACATTTACGTCATTTGCTGTTCTGCAGTTCTCAATAAGGGGAACTACTATATCCTTCTTCAATTTGTTATTCCATTTCAAAAGCATTTATTAAAAATTACTGATGTCATCCACGCCATTACACGTATAGTACGCTCTAAATTCTTTACTCCCTTAAAGCATCGAAGACTTTTTTCTATTCCTAATATTCTTCTTCTTTTACCACTTGTACTAACCCAGCATAAAACGGTCACACACAAACTTCCGCTATTTTACGTCCTTCTGAAATTCCAGTTTTAAATGAATACGTACGTTGACGTAAGGAACGATATTACAGATCTGTTTTATGGACTTCATAAATGTTTTCAGGAGAGTATTTTGTAGATAACTTGGCCCATAGACTTAACAATCACTTTCAGGCAGCAGGAGAATCAACGCTTTTTCTTCACAATGAATGAGTGTTTAGATAATGTTTTCTCTTTCATTACATCGTCTAAACAAACTATCTGTTGCTGCAAATTTATTTTTCCTAATTTTTACAGCTAATTCTTTAGCTTCCTGCACCAATAGACCGTTGACTGGTACATCATGTTTTCCATCTAAATGTTCACCGTTTTCTGAACAAGCAATTCCTCGTGGTAAGGAGTGATCGTTCTATCTACGCATGTTTTCATTTGGACTTAGTTTCATTTGCAAATAATATCTTCACGATTCTTCAAAACCCTGTATAAAAGAGTTGATTTTTTTTAAATTTAAGAGCAGCATTCCGCTAACTCAGTTTTAGGAGTTGGTCATAGCGGTTTAACATAAACTCAGGTCATTACGCCTTTCGCTAGACACCATGATAAAAATCATTAAACAGGATAAAAGGAAAGGGGT
>KK119067.1:137128-179323 GCA_000611955.2 Stegodyphus mimosarum | reverse complement strand
TAGAACAGAATATTTATGAAAATTATTTAGTTTAATATTTTTCTTCCCAATCATCTTAATTATTAGTCTAAGAGATATTTTGACGTGGAGAAGAAAGGTCATCCACACCAGCCACCTTCAAACATTTTGTTCATATATCTTCGAACTGAAAATAATTATAAGTTGTATGTCATATATTGCATGCGTGCCGCCCAACCGGGATAGAAAAGACTCTGACTACCGTACCAAAGGGGCCGAATTTGAATCCCAGAGAAGGCATGGCTGTTTGTAAACGTATAGTGTTTATGCGGCATAGGGGCACTCTAAATATGCAGCGATTTTTTTTGGAAAGAGGGGTGGGAGATTCTCGGGCCTCTTCATCAAAATGGAAACAGAACTGAGCAAAGTCGTGCTATCACCTGCATGCTGCAATCTTGCTCTCCTTGCCACGATGATTTTCGTGGGCTTATTCTGATGTTACTATTATGCAAGTGAAATGAGTCACAACACAACATGGCACTGTTAACGACAGGCGCAGTTTTTCAATCTTCGCTAAGATGAATTTCGTGAGCTTGTTCTGATGTCACAACAACATCAATAACATGCGTTTTAAAGCCGTTGCATTCATGCTATTGAGCTCCCTAGACGCTAGTGAATCCAGTCACAGCGACCAGGGAGAGAACTCATACGACATACGATCATACGCACGTAAGTGATCGTGAGCCTACTTCTTTGGTGTACCCCCTTCCCCAAATATCACTTCGCGTTCCTCATGAGTTACGGATACCTTACTTTGGAGACTACTGATATTGACTATCTCTTCGTTATTCCCTTATTCTGGTTAAACCGGTCGATATTTCTAGTATTTGGGAAACGGACTCCTTCGAATGAACGTATTGTACATGCTTGCCTTAAATCAAAATCAAGCTGCTTGGGGGCATATCTGTGTTATTTATAAGTTTATAATATCTATTTCTGTCTTTTATGGTAATTTTACTTAGTTTAAAAAAATAGTATTCTTAGCTTTTAATTTTTTTAGTTTAAAATATTCAGTCCCAATCTTAATAACATTAACTGACCTATTTATCACAGTGGGCAATGCATTTTTCATGTTTTCGTATGCAAATGGGCGGGACATCGGCAATTAATAACAATATCCGAATGATGATATTGTAGAGACATTAGGATTTTTTGGAAGCAGAAGAATGAGAAATGAGTAACGCATTCGCCGGGAATCGAACCACGGACCTCTCGGTTACGCGTCGAGCTTGCTGAGCACTACACCACATCAAGCGGCACCTAGTGTAGAAACATGTAAGAATGTTTGAGGTAATAGGTCTTTTGACAATATAACAATAGTATTTTAGTTCCCGTTAAAGATTTTTCCCTTTATTAAATTTGTATTGGGAAATTTCATATCTACTGTTAATGAAAGAAAATATTCTTTATTATGACACTCTCATGGTCAAAAAAACTTCATTTGCAGCATCTGAAATACAATTACCGCTACAAATATTTTGAAGTTATATATCACCCTACTTCGGTCCTCCACTTGATTTCCACTAAAGATGTTAGAATGTCATAATTTGCGAAAAACGCACTGTCAAATATTTATTATATATATTCCTGTAATTTTTAGGAAGCCACGATTTCATTACATTTCGTGGAAATGACTTTTGTTCAACATTTGAATACCTTTGTTAATATAATATACTGGCAATAGCCTTCCTTTCTTTAAATCAGGTGCATTAGAAATTTGAAGAACTCTATTGAAACAGGTATACATCGTTACCTAAATCGTTACATCCTTCTCATGTCTCTGGATTAGTTTGCGAGGTTTATTTTAACTTTATAACAATGTGAGGGGGTCGTGTTTTATGGGGTCATAAAAGAGTCCTTTATCCTGTAACAACAATTTATTGTGTAACAACAGGTTTAAGTTACACACGGACATCACACATAATAACAATATCACAGAGCAAGAATCTGCTGCAACCTAACAGGTTCATCAACTGGCCTTTACTGAGGTCTTTCTCTGCTAGTCATCGGGCACGCTCGTTGCTAGAGTGAGTCCACTATAACTTATATTAACAGCAAAGTTTTATATTAAAGGATCAGTTACAACAGTTGTTTTTAATTTTGGAACCCTTTCCTTTAAATTCTTGTTTCCCACTTACAACTCTCTACCAGAATGAGTGTTTAGTATCGCGTTGCATGTAAATGTGATAGAAGAAGTATTTAAGCAAGGTTCAGCTTACTTCAGTAGGAGAGCTTAGGATTCCTTAGTGGCGCGTGCTTTTTGTCAGGCTACTTCGTTATTACTAAGCTAACTACGATCGGCTGCACTGTACGTACCTGTTGATAATCACCGGTTAATTTAATTAAGGGGTAACTAACTACCTTAGAGAATTGCGTCTAGCTTCGTCTAAGTCAGTTTTACTTTAGTAGTAGATTAGATTCTTATTTTCTTATCTTGATTTAAAAGCCCGAGTGGAGGCTTTCCTGTAAGCCCGAGAAGGGGCCATCTGCGATTATTTGAGTGAATAAAAGGGTATTTTAACTCTTCTCTAGACTTTATAGTTAAATACTTGAACTCCGCGATATGTCGCTGCACAATTCAATAGGCTCCCCTACGTTCGACATAGGCAAAGGAGCGAGGTCATTATAAGTTAACGAGTTCAATACCCACCGATTCTATTGGTTATAGAATCCAGGATTTGTCTCCGTTTTGCCTTTTGACACGAAACAAGTTTAGGAAACACTTTTCATGAAAGCAATGAGTAAATTAAAGCGTTTTTGTCTTCCTAAACACAAGGTTTTCCCAAGATTTAAAGATATTTTTCTCTTTTTTCAAGTAAAATGATAGTGCATTTGAAAGTGTATCGAATGAAACTGAATACATTACCTAGATGTCCTTTGAAAACTCAGTGACAAATATTTTCGTAGATCATAAGTCATAATAAATCACAAAGAACTTATCAGTTATCTTCCAAAATCTCTAAGGCTTTGCAATTAAATTGTTGCTTAAGGTTTATTGCAATTAAATTGTTGCTTAAGGTTTATTGCAATTAAATTGTTGCTTAAGGTTTATTTTATAAAACAACATCTTGGTTTATTCTTACAAAACTTCGTGATTGCAAACATCGAGCATGAAGAACGTTTCGACTAGCGTATATGTAGAATAAAAACAAGCCTTAATACAGTACTTTTTGGAAAAGTAATAAATTGATTTGTTTTAAAATGGTGGTGAACAGATAATAAGATAATAAGGTTTCAAATGAGCACTATATAATAAGTTCAATACATGAAATCCAAAAATAACTACTGTCTTGCATTCTAGTACACAACTACTGAGAGTTTTAACCAGTATATGAAAATTTGTAACAAAGTAACGTTTGTTTGGTATCAAAAATAAGGTATATTAACTAATACACCAACGCACAAAATATATTGTTACGGATTTTGTATTTATTTAGCTATTTATTTAGAACTGTAATTAAAATTGTTTTATTTTCCCGTGCAAGCAAACAAATTCGAAGAGAAAGCTACGTCGTAAAAGTAAAAATACAAGAGCGCGTGCATTTAATATTTAATAAATAAATATCTCGTAATTGCTGTTGCCATCCAGAAAAATCGAGAAAATAGATTTTACCAGAATGTTCTCCTGAATAATTTAAAAGCTTATAAAAGCCGAATTAGAACACCTCAGCTCAGTTGCTGTTGTTTTAAGTGAACTATTTGTTTACTTAATGCTGTTATTGATTATAGGGAATTCGCTGTGCGACTGGATTAACTTTCTCTGTTTTTAATTTTTGTTTAACGTTTGAGATATTGTGATATTGTACGAATATCTCTGAGGAAATATTTCAGAATTTTGTTTTATTTCTTGTGAAAAGAATAAATTTTATTAACTTTTTATCGACTTGTGCATTTAATCCATTACGAACCCGTATACACGCAACAATATGATATAACTATATATATAAAGAAGAATGTCTGTTTGTGTATTTGTTCGCGATTAACTCAGTCGCTACTAGAGCTGTCGTCACCAAACTTTATACTATTCCTTTCTGGGTCCTGGGAAACGTCGAGGTCCCCTTTTCTCCCAAAAAAGTAGATAAAATCATAGATTATAATTAAAAACTCTGAAAACGCTAATTTTTGCTCTCGTTTTCCCGAGTGGCAACAGTCTCCCACGCTGGAGATAATAATCTCTTTTATTTGGAAAACTGTTGCCACTGCTCGCTTTCAAATCGTAGAGTTTCTTAATAAAAAATTCTTATGAGGTAGAAATAGCATTTCCAAACATTAAATACATTATTACCAATTCCAAAAATTTGTGGGAAACCATTTTGACTGTTTTCATCTTCGTTCGCCTTTAATCGATCAAGATTTTAATTAAAAACTCTGAAAACACTAATTTTCTCACTCACTTTTCCCAGTGGCAACAGTCTCGCACGTTGTGGATAAAAATGCTTTACTTCGAAAAATGTTGCCACTGCTTGCTTTCAAATTATAGAGTTGTTAATGAAAAATTTGTAACTTTTACGAAATCTATATGTATTAAAGAAGAATATGTGTTTGCTTTTCTTCGCGTTATTGATTTCTAATCAATTATGATAAATGTTTTGCCCATTTAATCGACTAAAATTAAATATAGGGGAAATATTGGATGAAATTTGAGATTTTACGACCATTTGATTAGAAAGACGAAAATTATTAAAAACTGTGTGCCATTGTTGCTGATAGAATGAGAGAAAATTAGTTTATTTTTCTATCGAAATTTTATATGTGGGTTTCATATCATGTGAGACTAAAAAATGTATGACTGTGAATCGTATTTTTTGCATCGTTAGTAGAGAAGGATTACAGCCGTTTCGTTCTCTCTGTTGTTAGATACATTGCGTCCAATCTAACAACTGGCATCGGGTACTTTCCCTAGTAAATAAATAAAAGTTTATCTTGTACTTCATAAATCTAAAGCTAAATTATGTTGTACTTCATAAATAGATAAAAGTTTGGCTGACCGTTTATGAACTTTTTTAATAAAGTTTGAAAACGATTTTTTTTATTCTATGACAATCTGGTTTATAAATTCAAAAATCAACCAAAGTTTATTTTCATCTAAAGTTATTTATTAAAGCAGTAGGCGCTAGTTATAATAGACCGTCGTCCTAAAGAAAACGGATCTTAAAAGGAATTGTGACTGTCAGGAAAACGGATTTTGTATACGTTCATCAGCTGGAGACTTTATACGCCTGTCAATATGATGGAACAATTGTTATAATAAGCGGTTATGATAACGATCGTAGACTGCAATAACATTTTTTCTATCAATTGCTAAACATTTTGCAAATTGCCAGCCTTAGAAATGCCCTTTTCTGAGAAATATATTCATTTTTTGATTATTTTTAATCGCATGATTTCGCACGTAGCAAAATTTTCTTTAAGAAAAATATTTTGCACCGGCAAGCAATATATGGCGTTAGAAATATCTTTCATTATTTATAATAATAAATTTTAAAGTATTCAGTTCATATCAATTAGATATGTTATTAAATAAAATAAGAGCTAAATTTAAAAAAAATACGTTTATTGCTTTTAAATGTCATTAAATCTGAAATCTTTTATTTTGCCGAATGGTTATTTTCTTAGAAATTGTTAAACATTAAACAACTGGAAAATAAATAACTTACATTCAGTGAAGTGGGATATACACATTACATTCAGCTACGTGGCAATAACTATAGAATTTTATATTAATTAACGCACTTATATTAGTATTTAGATTTTATTTTCATTTCTACTTTCGTCAACTCCCACCAGGATGTTCTAGGTAGTTCAAATATAATGGGCACTGATTTTTTTTATTAGAAACTTTATTGCACACATGTCACCTTGCAGCTGTACTCCATTCTAGAGTTAATACGTTTTTGCTAAAGTTCTGGAAGCATTTTCATTCTCCTTTCTTAGAAGTTTTCCAGTTGGCTATGAATCGATTCCCGAACACTGACGGTGCTGGCATCTTGTATGACTGCATATCGTTTAAGTGGAATTTAACCCTGAAATTTTGGATTTAATTAATGGACCCTCGTTTCATTGACGACCACTAGTAAACTTCTAAAATACTAAGACAGAACTAGTGGTTTGCACGCCTATCACTTTGCTCTCTGTGTCAGCGTGCATGTTCTTAAGTTTCGTAAGCTTTATCTTAGTGCAAACTCTTTTTTCGCAGTGCTTTTTACACTATCGTCACAAGTTCTTTGATAGACATGCACTTATTCTCTCGAGTAACCGCATTTACACGATCAGTGCTTGTCTGGGCGACGGGCAGTCGCCCCTTATTAAAACGCTTAACTCCTGGGATGCATTGGTTTTAAACAGCCGTTCTTCCCAATATTGTGTTTGGAGCATCTTCAAATTTCAAATGACTGGATGTTTTCTCGAATGAGAATTTTGATCGCAATGTGTTGTTCCACGCTTGAGGCATCTGTTGTTCTCTCATCACTCTAGCGAATGCAATAGAGTAAGTTCTAATCATAATGGAGGGTAAGTTGGAGGACAGTAGTTGTACTCACTCAAAGGCATACAGCTCTGTGCGTAAGTAGTAGTTTGTAACAGCAACAGTTTTTCAGATTTCTATCTGCTTGTTGATTAGGTAATACCTAGAAGTGCAGAGTTTCTTGAGTTCGTGAAAGACATTTTGACATTCATTGCTAACTGGTCACATAATTGTCTCTGGGATTGAATTGTTTAACCCGTTTCTCTAGCCATAATTGTTTCTGGAAATATTGAAGCCTGAGTCCAGTCTCACTTAGACGTCTGTTACTTTGTATTTAACATTTCAGTTTGAATGAAGTGTTTGCTCTGAATGGCTTGCAAGCTATGGAAATTTGATTTCCTATTATTAGTTTTGTGCAACTATGTTAATAAAAAGATTTATTTTAAGCCTTTTCCTGAATTTGTGTTTACTGCACCATAAAAGTAAGGCATTGCAATAAGTCGTCCGTCTGTCTTTGTGGTTCTAGTTCATAACATCTAAGATGTGTGACGTGCCTATATGAGTGGATGCTCCTATGGCAGCATAAAGTAACAGCCCAAAAATTGTGCAAGACCATCACTTAGGATTTTTCTAACGACAGTAAACAATTTACCATATCTTATTATTTCACCTGTTCTCTCGCTGCTCGTGACTGGTCTCGTGTTGAAACTAATTAGACGAATTCATCGTTTTCTCTATGTGTAGCATGAATACAACCAACTTCACTCAGAAAATCCTAATGAACATATAACCTAATAAATGCAATTCAGTAAACTTGTGAGTTGCTGATAAAATTTTTAAAAAAATCTCCTTCGAATGATTGATCATACAATGTCCTTATAATACTTGTGCGTAAAATTTTGGATATCAAGAAACATTATTATTTTATCAGCATAGAATAGTAATTTTCTAGACCTCACAACCTAGTTGTTTTTACGTATTAACTAAAATAAACTCTGCTAAATAAACTTGAAGTAATCTTAGCAAATTCCCTTCTACTAGATTTCCTGTTCCCAAAGTAACAATCTGACCCGTTTTAATTTAGAGTATGAATCACAAAAGTACGAATATTGAAATACTGCAAAAGCTAATACACTTTTCCTAAGCCTTTGAAGCTTAATCAGTCAATCTTATGCTACAGCACTTAATTAATTACATGACCTTGGCTAGGCGTAGCGAAATGAATACACAAATTACTTAAGCCCCGAGGCGACGATGAATTATTTTAAACATAAAAAATAAATCTTCCTTTCAGAATATTAACGGTGCATACTAATCACCATTTTTCTTATCAAAACGTCATCTACTATTACTTTAACAATTTCAACCAGAAAAAAAAAGCAGAAAAGACAAAGAGAGTCTTAATGTGCTGTCGATAGAACAATAGTGAGTTCTTGAAAACTTTCAAATTTGGAATCTAACCACGTACTACAATAAAAAGAAATTATTCCAGACAAGTTTTTGGCCATCTCATTGTTGACCTAGATAGCTTCTTTAGGAACATTCTGTCAAATGCCATTTTTTTTTCAACTTTCTTTTCAACCGCTTTTGTGCTACTGTGAACGGATGACTACTGATGTTTACCTCATCTGTGAAGGTAAGTTGCAAACTTCCGCATTCAACTCTTTTTAGAAGAGTATTTTGTTTCTAATAAGGAGTTCAGAGTTCAAACAAATATGTGCAGGGTTAATGTTAAAGAGAACACGAATTACATTAGGGTTTAGGATAAAGTGACTAAACCATGCAGGTTTACTTTAACTAACGCCAATTTAACTATACCAATTCTTATCGCTATTTTTCCCTTTAGTGTCCATTAAGCATTTTATAATATACCCATGAATGTAGGTGTTGCTACACACACACACTCGTCGACTGTAAGAATATTTTACACTTTTATTTTCAGTAATTTTACACTGTTCATGGTCATTCGAAGCCATGAATTCTCTCAGAGACTCTTAGCTCACATTCTCACGTAACAAAACTCCAAGAACACATGACGCGTGCGCAGACTAAACATACCGCCCACCTTGACATGATGTAATCATTTAAAATTGTAAACTTGACAATAAAAAACTTTACACAGTGTCACAATATAAAATGCAGGTACATAATTGTAAAAATCAACATAATAACATCAATAACTACTAAAGAAACACAATAATTAATTACAAAAATACTCTTTTTTTTTTTAATTTGGTATAGGTAAAACACAAATTTTATTTATTGATCTACTAAAAATACCTTTTTTCGTTTTCACTGAAACTGCTCTCACCTTATTGTCTTTACCTAAAAATATCTCTACGATTCTGTCAAGGGGCCAGTTACATACAGGAACATTATCAGTCTTTAAGATTACCATAGTTCCAATTTTTATATTTTCGTTTTCAAAGAACCATTTAGTTCTTCCTTGCATTGCACTCAAATAGTTATTTCTCCAGTACTTTCATATATTTTGCACGATTTTAGTCAATTTTTGTCAGCTCTTTAATCTATTATGATTAACGTTTAAAATATTAGGTTCTGCAACAACAGTGATAAGTCTTCCTATCAGGAAATAACCTAGTATCAAGATAAAAACGTTCTCTGGTTCAGATGATAAAAGATGCAAGGACCGAGAATTCGAGATCCCCTCAATTTGAGCAATTACTGTAAGAAACTCCTCATAAGTTAATTTTAAATTGCCTACTACTTGTTTCAAATGAAACTTAACAGATTTGACACCCGCCTCCCAAAGCCCTCCATGATTAGGAGCTATAGGGGAAATAAAAGACCAATTAATAATCTCAATCAATAAATAATTGCTTAATTCCTCATCTGGTTTGCTAACTAGCCTATTCAATTTATTTAATTTTGCGTTGCTACCAACAAAATCGGTTGCTTTATTTGAAAATATGTGTGCACTCTTGCCTCTCTTGCTTAAAAAAACGCTTTAAGGTTGCAATAAACACTTGAATAGACATGTTTCTTACCAACTCAAGATGGCAAGCCTTGGTAACAAAATATACGAAAATGCACACATATACCTTGTTAAGAAGACCTTTTTTTCTGATACGGGTATTTTATAAAATGAGGACCAAAAAAATCAACTCCAATACAATTGAACGGAAAATTCGGGCTGACTCTTTCTTTAGGGAGTTGACCCATAAGTTGTTGACAGGGCGCTGGTTTTGCTTTGAACCATACGACACACTCATGTACTATTTTTCTGCAAATGTTGCGCCCGTTTAAGGGCCAAACCCTTGCCTAACAATAGCAATAAGCCTTGTGGGCCAATATGAATGTATTTCTTATGAAATATCACAATAATTAAAGTAGTTAACTTATGTTTCTTTGGTAGGATTATTGGAAATTTTTATCAAAATTCGACTCACATTTAGCTAGTCGGCCTCCAACTCGTAAAATTCCATATTGATCTAGAAATGGAAAAATACCTCTTAACTTGCTATCTGGAGGTACCTTACCATCCTTTTAAAGTCTTGAGATTTCTTTTTTAAACTCAATATTTTGTATCGTCTTAATAAGTTTCATTTCGGATAATTTCAATTCCTCGCTCTGAAGAGGACCGGAAACCTTGTCCTTTCCTTTGCAGTTGTTTACAAACTTAAAACACAAACAATTTTAGTGTAACTATTACTTATATTTGAGAAATCCTCAATGAAAGGGTTAACTTTCACATTAAGAAAAATATTAGAGTCACTAAGAATTTTAAGTTCTTCTAGAAAGTCCTTCACAATGACTTGCACCGGAATCTCTTTATCTGGATACTCGTTGTTTCTCAGGAACAGTGGGCCTTTCCACCACATATAATTTTCTAAGCGTTTACTTGGATACAAATTTCGATATATATAATCACTCGGATTCTCATTTGATGAAACATAACGCCACTGATAACCATTAGTCAACTCTTGAATTGTTGCCACTCGATTTGCAACAAAAGTTTTCAACTGGTAAGGCTCCTTTTGTAGCCACAAAAGTACGATCATGAAGTCACTCCACAGATGCACGTTGTTCATAGGAATCTCTAATGCAGATATTACTCTAACTATTAACCTTGCAGGTAAGACTGCCGCCCAAAGCTCCAGCCTCGGAACAGTAACTGGTTTCATAGGCGAGACTCTATATTTGCTAGTTACTAGCCTTGTCTTCACTTCAACATCTCTCGAACGGGACTAGCAATATATGGCTACTTCGTATGCTACCTCAGAGGCTTCTGCAATTCCGTGAAGTTCCAATAATATTATTGAATAATATTAAAGAAATTAAATAATGAAGAAGTTGTATGTTTGTACTGAATGTATGTATGTTTTGTTCATTGTGATAATACAACGGTACCTAGAGCCATCAAATTTTGAATATTGAATGTTTCCACCCCAACATGGGCATCTGGAAGACCAAATTTGAAATTTGGAATTTGTTTTATTATTGATGTCATATTTTGTAAAACTTTAACGAATTTTTGATTAACAAACTCAAGCGTTTCGAAGCAAGCAATGGCAACGTTGTATAGAAAACACATCATCTCCAGCGCGTGAGACTATGTATCGGAAATTCTAAAAATATTCTCATTTTAAAATTATTTTGCGATATTGCTCTTGAACTGAATTTTACGATTTAAGTGCTAAGAACATGATGTTCAATAAATAAAGGTAACAAACAAAATGTTAAAAAAACTCTTCTTTGAACATAATTTAAAATCTGAAACATTCCAGATTTTTCTTTATTCTTTTGCCTTGTTACTAGAAGGGTTAGAAATACTGAAGAAGCTCTTATAAAAATATGGAAATTAAAATCTTTTTTGTTACCTATGTTAAATTATTAAAAGAAAAAAAATCTTTCATTTCTGAAAATAAATTAATTTCGTTAAATTTTATTTAATTGTTATCAATTTTATTTCACTTATAAAAAATTCTTTGCGTCCTGTAAATTGCTGAAGTTTTAAATTAGTATAGTTATAAGTTAGACTTGTATACATGATAGGTGAATCAGAAGAAACCCCGTGAGAATTTAGATAAAAATCCCTAAAAGTCAAACTCTAATTCTAACCCTTCTATGCTTGTTATCAACTTTATACACGAATGGAAGCTGTCTTAAAAAACACGTTAAAATAATCTGATGTGGACATTACATGACTTCCTTGTACGCCTTATTAAATTTTACGCAGTTTCTTTTGTTGTTGTTGTTGCACTTGATTTAAACTTATTTCCTCAAGAGATAGATTCATTAGAAATATGTTTCTCAATTCTCACTTCGCGATAAGGCAAAGGTGCATAAAAACACAAAACATCTTCAAATTGTAAAATACAACAAAATATAAAACACCAAATACAGTTAAAAACAATTAAAATAAATTTTTACATTTAGGGTTTTTTAGGCCAAAACACGCAATTCGTCCACCAGACAGAAAGACAACATTTTCGGTGCACAAAACTAAAAGTTAAGTTAACTTTTGATCCCAATGGGCAAAAACGCACTGAAGTTAATAACAACTGAATTCACTACCCTACTAAAAGTTTCAGATGTAAACGAATAGTCACCACATAAGGCCTAGCGCTGCTTACACTTTTAAATTGCTGATCATTCTATAACTGTTGCACGAATATTAATAAAGGGTATAAAAACCTTAACTGGAACATAAGAACAGCATAACTCAATCATTTTTTAAAATAAAAAAATTTACAATTTAATTAGAATAAAAAACAGAGCTCACCGATTTGGGTAAGAGATGGGTATCAGTCGTAACAAACGTATGTTTGTCGTAACGTCAGTCGTAACAAACGTATGTTTGTTACGACTGATCGCAACAAAAAAGTGGAGTGAACAACTAAGTATAATAGCTGTCCCATATACAAAATTTCAACATTCTGACTTTAACCATTTATGAGTTATGCGATATATATACAACGTAGGTACGTCACGAAAAAAATCCCTTCTGAATCCATTTTACAATCCGTTTTGGAAAACAAAATCCTTTATTTTGCCCGTACGTACACAAGTTACTCAAAAAAATCCTTCAAATGTATTCGAGAGCGGTCAAGATGGATATTTTCGTTGAAATATGAGACACGAAAATTTTCGTGATTACAATATTTCCTTCATCTCGTGCAAGGAAATAAAAATGACAGACGTTATAGTAGTTTGTATTCATATTCCAAACATCAGAATTTAGAAAATATCTCATCTGCTAACTCTTCTTAACGTGAAAAGAATTCTAAATAAAATTCTCAATAATTTTATCAGCTTGCTTATGTCATTAAATGAGTTTTCTATATTCAGCATCTGAAAACTAACCACAGGTGACATTCTTCATATTTAAATCCCATATAAATGAGATGCAGCTTATCTTACGACATTCTGTACAGTCTTAATGATTAATTGTATCATTAAATTAAAATTCAGCATTAACTCCTTGATTTTGATTGTGAAATAAGCATTTAGACCTTTCTTAATGTAAAGTCTCACATAATAATGAAACCTAAGTAATATTAATGATTAATGCACGCGTTCGTCTACTTCCTTTTTCATTATAAATTACCAATGTCTTTTATACCTAACATAATACATAATGATTCATGTTTTAAATGCAACTTTTTATCCAATTTACATAATTAGATAATGAAACAATTTTATATGCATCTCTTTTACTCTGTTTTATCTTATGATTTCAAACAAAGTTACAAAAACATTTCGTATTTGAAACTATGCAGTAACATACTGTAATTCAATACAAGTCCTAAATATTTCATGTTTAACTGTTATTACCTATAATGATATTTGCTACCAAAAAGAAAATATCTTTACTTATCTAGTAACTGTCATCTTTGTTGTTGATAACATCTTTTTATGAAGAAGCTTTATATTCTTGTCAAATCATCTACAATATGTTTCTTAATTAATGATGTTTCGAGTATTTGCTGACTAATTTTTTGTCCAATTATGGTGTGTATTTCTTTGATGTAATTAATATAGACTTAGCACACATATTTGATAAAAACTATGAGCAATGTTGCCGAAGTATGTTTTATATACGAAACTCTATAATTAGGGTTTTGGGTTTGTATCATTCATTTTATCAGTAAAAATATCATATCGGTCAAAATATCATATCATTTATAATCATCTTTTTTATTACTCAAATTAAAAGATGGGACTCGTCGTGATAAGGATTTAACAAAGTAGGGTCTTCGATCCTTACTTTTTTTTTCAAATTCTGTAACATCGTAGAAACGTAAGTACTAATAAACTATTGAATAAGTATACAGTTTCCTGTTTATGATACATTGTTAGAATTACAGTATTGTCGTATAAAGTGATAGATCAGTATACATCATCAATCCGTTCAAGATCCTTTGACATATACCAAGCGAATTTTTCGAATAGCAAATAAAGGGACACTAATTAATGCATTCTTACAAATAACTCCTAGTTAGAGAAAGGTTGCTATCGATGGGCAACTTTTACAAAATAAGCCTTAAAACGATCAAATATAGCAATTTTAGTGTTTTCTACAGGTTAATGTAACTATTTCTTTCTATACTATACACACCTAGGAATAGATGTTATAATTATGTATTGTTCAGTAAATATTAGAAAAATAAAAGTATGTACCATTGTCCAAATGAAGGAAACCGGTAGCCTTCATTGCCGGGGAATTTCAGCTAATGGGCCAGTAGCTATTTTCTTTTTTAATACACTACATCTTAATACAAGTCAATAAAATGTTTAGCACTATTTTGAACATGATTCGTAAATATAAAATACTGGGCAGAAACTAATACAGACCACTGAAAATACATTGAAATATACTGACAGCTTCGCATTATTCGCAAGGAATGAGGATTTGGATTTTAGTTTAGGCTTTGTAATCATAAAATAGGCCTAATGCAAGAATCTACGAAATAACATCGAAAAATGAGAATTAATGAAAATTAGAATTTGAAAGTGATTTGTAGTTAATCTAGTATAAAAATAACAATAGCCATAGGATAAAATATATAAATAGGATAAAATAATTGTTAAGCCTACTATTAATATTAGGCTATAAATCTTACACTAATTACTGTATCAATTATTCATTCTTGACGAGATCAGTTGCATTTTTAGCAATAATACATTTTGATGCCCTTTTTGACACCGGCACACTTCTCATGACTCACACTTTACACGATAGACATTCAATCATGTTTTCTTTGAAGTCATCATAACAGGTAGCAGAGAACCATGAATCCTCGTTGGAGCAGATAGGCCTATTTACTGAAAGTTACTGAAAGTTACTTATCTATCTGTCTTTTAGTATTATTTTACTTTACTTATCTACTAACTTTCTTTGGCCTGTATAAGAACCTCACATACAGAGCAGGAACCGAGAGCACTGAAGCTCCAAGTATGAATTAAAGCAACGCAGAATCGAACATCGAAGGCATGAAAGAGAACTTTCCTTAGACCTTCCTTCTGCTGTTGGCATGCCACTTGAAAACATTTAATCAGTAAATCACCACTTGAGCTTTTTATGAAAAGTGCAAAGTATTCAAAAGTTTAGCCTTTAATTGTCTTCTCTGGTCCACAGTCGTCTTTTCACAGCCGTGGACCTGACTTTACAAGGTTAAGATCAAAATCATAGATATACGACGAAAAAGCACAAAGCTACTATCAGATCGCAAAAATATGTAGTTAATATAATGAATTTAATGTATGTGTTCTGTTGGCTAAATTCCGTTGGCTTTAACAATTGTTGGATTGTTGAAAGTCCTTGCTGAGAATAACAGTAAAAATGACGCCACCCTACCACTGAACTTGCTAAGTTTTCTAACTTAATTGCTACACTATGCATGTTCCTTACGCTCTTTATTGGGCAGATACAATTTTAAAACTACAAATAGGCATAAATTACGCAAGAAATAATTTCAAAAAAATATTCCTTTTACACGCGAATTAGGGATACTCCGGTTTAGTTTAAAATTAGATTAATAGCTTATAATTATTTTTATAACAAACAAAATGAGATCATTATCTAATTATAAATTTAATTACTCCTGATAGCTTTATAGCTTTTTATTAAATCAGATTTAATGACATTTTATTTTTCAACTTGAAAATGTTACAAAATATTAACCATAGATATGGTTTCCATGGTTGGGCCACCAGCCCATTCATAGCAAAGCAGGCTGGCAACTAGCAATCGGTATGTAGTACGCCCGTGATTTCGGTTATAACAAAGCAAACAACCATTATTAATACTCTGACTGAATACAATTTTAAATGTTATCACTAACAACTAAAACACTATTAACGTCTCACTGATTATTTCTCACATATTTGTATTGTCTCACATATTCTCATCCTTAGACTCTTATTTTTCTATTATTTTCAGTTTTTATTATAATTAGCCGTAAGTTTCATAATTAAATAATTTTCACATTATTTTCTATTAGAATTCGGGCAAAATTACACTACAAATTAATCCTAATTCAAAATCTAATTTAGAAGATCGAAACTTCAACTGACGAAAGATTGCTGAACTTCCGAAATGTGAAAAAATGGTCGTTTTCTGGAAGGTCATAAATTCGCTTTCTGTTGCCAGTGAATGCCGAAGAACAATTCCGAATGTCAAATGATGTGCTTTAAAAAAGCACATAAAAAATTTCAAAAATTTGACACACAAAAATCACGCAGAAAAGCACATCAAAAATTTGAATTAAATTTAATTCAAAATTACGCGCATGGAACGTATAAGGTACCAAAACTCCGTCTAGTTAAATGGTAATCTTGACTTAAAATAATGATGGAGAATAAGTTTTAGAATTTCCTTTAAAAAGCGTTATTTCAAGAAGTTATAGTCTAAATCTCGAGCCGCGAAATTTTCGCAGATTTTGGCCACTTGTTACGAAATTGCTCCGAAAATTTTGCTTCTTTTCACGGTACAAAATAACTGACATAATAATAGCATTTATACTCTGAAAAGGAAATTTCAAAGACGCTGATTTATCTTTCAGATCAATACCTTGAAAAAAAATTATGAACATTTCTCAGAATGTCTGTTTAAATTCTTTTTGTACATAGTAATTTATCCTATTTCGTATCCAGAACTGCAAAACAAATATGTGTAAAAACCTGGTAAATACTTTACATTAAAGCTTTATTTAAAAGAGCATTTAAATTTTAAAGAGCTGTTAGCAGGGCTGATTGATAGCAGGGGTTTCTTCATATCTATGATCGAAACTGCTTATAAGAATCAATTCGCAACTTAAGACTTCTCATTCATGAGATTCTGATATTGATTTTAAAAGCCTTTTCTAAATAATTAAAATTATTCCTGACACAGAGATTCGAAAACTGTGTAGTGATATTAAATTAATCATATAAGAAGACAAAAGAGTAAAAAGATAGTTGTCTATAACTTTAGATAAAACAATAGCACAACAAAGAACTTCATAGGTTCTTTCAGCAATGTTAATAATAAAGTTGTTTTTTGGCTTCAGCACATGAAACAATCGTCAATACCTGGGCTTTGTTAGAATCCTTTTCTTCTACACCGGAACCCTGACTAAAAAAGTCGACTCCACTTCATGTTGTTCACAAAAGGCCATCTAATAAGACATTCTTCGATACAAAAATGATCTACTAAATTTCTTTGGCCTGTATAAGAACCTCACATACAGAACAGGAACCGAGAGCACTGAAGTTCCAAATATGAATTGAAGCAACGTGGAATCGAACATCGAAGGCATGAAAGAGAACTTTGCTTGGACCTTCGTGCTGTTGTTGGCATGCCACTTGAAAACATTTCATCAGTAATCGACCATGCGATTTTTTATGTAAAGTTCAAAGTATTCGTGTTATATCAAAGAGTGAAAAATAAAAACACTTTAAAAATGAAGAATTTCTTCTGGAAGGAATGTTTGGAAGAAAACGAAACCATAATCTGCAGTCTCAGGTGTGGGTCCCAGATGTTGAAAAGAATCTATATCCGTTTCCGTTGCACTGCTAAGATACCTGCCTGAAGTGAATTTAATCTTCTATATTCACAAATCTAATGATCTGCACTTTGCTGAACTAAAGTTCGCATATATTGCGGGGAATAGCTTTTAAACAGCATATATTGGGGGTAATAGCTTTTAAATTAGGCTGTTGGGCCAGTGATGTCTTGACGGGCACATCATCTGGCAAAGTCAGAAGCTAAAGCTCCCTAAAAACTAATGACGGAGGGTAATGGGGAGTGAAGCGACCAGTTTAAAATTTAGTCAAAATAGCCTAAAGTTATTCGAAAACAGGGCTCCGTGAAGACAATTCCTAATTTATAATAAACAGCCATGATAATCTTTGCAGCAGCCAGATTTCATACAAGGAAAAAGCAGTTTGCTTAGATATTAGGGCTTCATGATGTCAGTTGTCAACTAAATAGGAAATATAAATTTACAAAACATTCTAAAATTTTAATCATCTGAATTTCATCTCGTAACTGACCATTTGTTTTTCAGTTTAAGAAGTAAATGTAATAAGCATTAAGCAAGGTTTGCCAACACGTCTTATTTACTTTAAATTCAAACTAATTAATTAAGTAGATAGATATTTAAGTATTTAATTAATTCAATAAATTTTTATGCAAGTTTTCGCTCTATATATACTAAAAAATCCAACCATCTGACAACACTAATCAGCTTTCTGCCGGGCGTACATATAGCACAAACTTAAAATAAATTTTAAAAAAAAACTCTTCGAATTGAGTTTTACCACTTATTTAGATGAAAGAAAAGAGCAACATGAAACTCTTTTTTTGGCTAAAAATTTATTTTAGTCCATAAAACATCTGAAACAAGAATTTTTCAATTACTCAAATAATTTTTCTCCTAAGTAAAATTATTTATTGAATACCATTAAACTTATACACATCAGTTATGTAAATATATAATATCTTTCTTTCTTGTCTCGCTTTTATTTATACTTTTTCTCCTCCACAGTATTTGGTAACAATACGTTTTTAATTGCTAATTTCAAGCGTAACAGCACATAATGATGGTTTTAAAGACATAATAACAGACTAGTTTGTACTTGACATAATGGTAAACTAGTCAATCGGAATTTTGGGTACAAAATATAATTAAAACCCTTTCATCTTCATCTCATTCAAAATCATCAGTCTCATCGAAACGCTTAACTGTTACATATTTTCAGCACTGGCTGTAAAAATGGTCTATGAAGGCGATCTCAAAGGGCAGTATTGTTAATAAGGTATTAAAAAATGATTTAAATAAACCGTATTATTTGTCCTATTACTGCATTAAAGAGTGGCACAGTTGCCTCCTCCGCGGTACGCTAGAATTTCTTTGTTCGGCACTGTTTGCCTTTCTGATTTATCACTCAAATCTCTCTAATCTAATATATCAATAAAAAAGTAGTTCTAAAGTATCCGTTCTTAGCTTAATTATGAGAAAAGTTTCGCTGCTATCCGTGTCTTGAGAAATGCTTTTGTGGAGGACTTTCTGGAAAGTAATTATCTTCTTGTCTTTTAACTATTGATTTTGAGGATGAAGTTTTCCAGTTAATTAGACCTTTTGCCTAAAACAACTATGTGCCATTTGTTTAAATAAAAACTATCAGTAAGAGAGCTTTATATATGCCTATTCTGTAAGTATGAATAATTTTGAGTTTAGGGTTTAAATATGTACGACATCTGAAATCTATCTTTTTTGATTCCACAACTTAAAAAATTATAATTATCTGATATTTCCTCTGTCATGTGTTGGTTACATTTATAAGTTATTCAGTTTTGATAAATGATAGAAATCCTAAAAGGATGAAATACTATACTGTAAATTTTCATTAAATGTAACCCATGTTGTACTCCTGTTCGCACTACATGATCAGTATAACTTGGCAACAGGCACTGACACGATTCGCGTCTAAATAAATGAACTTGAATCTCATTCGTGACAACATCATAAATCTGAACTTACTTGTTTAGATTTCTTAGTCACACACGTTGCCAGAACTGATATTTGTTTTAGCTTTCACTGTATTATCTACAACTCGTAATTCAACACGCATATTTTTTAAATAAAATTTTGAGATTTATATTAATAGCTGTGCTTTAAGCCTTTAGACATTCCTGAAACTTTTGCCATTGAGCTATTTAATTTTTCGAAACAGAAATCTGAATCACTTGGCATTAAGGAAAGAAATTATTTGATTAACTATAAAAATTTTAAGATATAGTCACAAAAGGAACTTGATCAATATTCTTAAATTCATACCTGTAGTTTTCTAGATCAATCATTAAAGAGTATAGAAAAATCTTATAAAATTATTTATTATTATTATTATTATTAAATCTTATTTATGCCTTTATAAAAAAGATTTCCTATTTAACTTTTTATAATTTTCCCCCCGAAAAAAATTTTAGTTTGTTTCCGTGCCAGAATTTATTCAGTTTTTATCTTTTGCTTGCTTTTTATATTTACAATAACCTAGAAAACAAATTATATGAAAAATGTTTAAAACCTTTCTGAAAAAAAAAATTCTTGAGGCTCAATTACGTGTGAAAATATTCTTAAAATTTGTAATTCTTCAAGTTCTTCAAAATGTTTTTTCATCCTGATAATAATTGCCGCAAAATTAAATTTAGAATTCATTATTTTTCTTTAATATCCGAACTATCTGAATATAGTTCATTACCATTCAAAGCCATCATCGCACTAGCCCTACTTTAAGAAGGATTTATCGCACTCACCCATTAGTACTACTATTTTTGTGTATGTGGTTAGCACATCCAGCTAGATGCTGGAAGGTCCCTGGTTTGAACTTCTTTTGCACCATCAGCCTAAATAAAAGCAAGAGGAAAAAAGATTTTTCCTTCAAGCGAAATCTGGAATCTTAATCTGGAAGTTCTGTTACAGAGAAAGCCGCAGAAGTCAAAGAGATTTAATTGCTATCTTGATTCAATTTCTCAAACACTTACCTATCTATCAAATTTCGTGGCACTAATAACGTGAATCAAGATTTTTAACTTAAATATGGGTATTCAGCATATAAAGGGGAAAGAAATGTAAAAGTGTACTACATGCATTACATGCAACTTGAGAAATGTAATTTCCGAAGTTCCATTGATGGCTGTTTGAAAAAGGTATCTTAACAAATATCCAGAGTTAGCATCATAACACATGCCGAACATCCTGCAAACACCAGGGAATCCGGCTTTCTATGTAATGGAACATGTCAAGGAGTTGAAGGAAGTTGATGTCGTCATTTTTAGCACTGATGTTATCTTTCATTTGCTAAAACTTCAATTAATGATTTGTTGGCATAGTCCTTTTTTTCAGCATGCTGCATGTGAAGTTTAAGGACTTGGAATCCTAAAATGTTCCATTATTGCTAAATACATAAAAGAATGCTGCACCATGCCACATTACAGGATGCAGAAAGATATTCTTTCGTAACAGTGCATATGATTGTTGCAATAGTTATGCTAGTTCTTTCCACTATAATGGAATTAAGCATACTGGAGTTCCCTGCTGTCAAAATGAATAAAACTTGCTATATGGATAAATCGGAGAAAAACTTCCCCGTTAACCGTCGTTTCAAAAATTCCTCGCCTGGTTATTGAAATTGCAATTATAACAAGGACAAAATATATCAGGACTTAGCATTCTGTGTGTATTCTTTGAGAACATAGTAAATTCTGTAAAGGGTTCTTATCCTTACGTTCTAAGTCCTGAACTGGAACAGGGAGCGGAAGGTACGCTATGTTCTGATGTAACTGCTGGGCTGGAGAATAACTGCACGTGAAGGGATTTTGGAATCCTCTTTTATTAATTCACTATTAATAACAAACCTCCCAATTCGGGAGAGATACAGAACGTAACAGACCACACTTTGGTCAAACTTAACAATCAAATAAATTTAAATGAATTAAAATAGAACTTAAATTAAACGTTGCTTCGCAGAGCAATTCGCGGAAGTTGGCCTCTACCGAAAAGGGTGCGTAGCAAGATATACTAAATACTACCGCACTTTAATTTATTTTACAAAGCAATCACGTAGTAAGCACTATGGCTTATAAATTTAAACTGCTAGCTGGTCAGGCGAACGTTGAGCAGCGTGACCGTGATCTGAGGCAAAGCTCTCACACACCGAGAGGTTTCTACCTCTGTCTTAAATAGTGCTTGGCTGAACTTCAAAAATTAGCATAAGCTAAAAACGCGCGCTTCTTCTGACAGGAAGTTGAAGTAGAGAGGAGATAGAAAAGATTTAAATTAAAATAAACTTGGTTAGTTTAACTAAAACCTTACAAATAAAAAAGAGATAATTTTATTTTACAGATTTTTTACGTTACAAAAATAAAATCACTAAAAACTGAGATATTTTGTGGAAATTGTAAATACCGAACGCCGCTAACATGAAGATAAACATTTGTGATACTATTCCGTTAGAGCTACGTCAGTTACAAATGTGCCCTTTTTTTAGCCACGAATTGTTGCGAAGTATAAAATTATAAAATAATAATAGAGTTCAAAAGACTAAAAAAAATCCGGTAAAAAATAAACTTTTTAAAATTTCTTAGTTCCTAAAGAAAGTAAATTTTTCTTTTTAATTTTTTAATATACAATATTCTACACATAAATAAAAAGTGACAAAACAAAACGAAATTCAATCTAAACAGGTGTCATAAAATTACAAATATTATTGAATATTGCATAAAAATTTCAGTTTTTGAATATAACCGACGCCACATAAATTGTATCAAATATGACACTAAATGGTCGCGAGCAGTGCTCATTTAATAAACTGACGTTTGTTTCTCTGAATAAACTGACTATTATTACTTCATTTACCACTGCCCTACAGCCGCTCCATAGTTTGAGTATGGCATCCATTTTCGGGGTCTACAAAACTGTAACTGTGATTCACAGTAAAATGTTCATACTCAGCATTTCTTAATTCTTCTAACTTATATCCTTTCCAGCAGTCTGAAAATATAATGTTGCCATCCAATGATATTTTCCTGAATAGCAGTCATCGATGTTTTAGCACAACGAACGGCGACCAGGAAACATCCCTCTCCCTGCAGATTTGCTCTCCCTGCATAAACCCCCAAATACTCCCTTAAGAATACGTCCAACTCTGTATTTTGTTTTCTTTTTGTGAAAAGACTTTAAAGTATCTATTCTAATCTATTGTCGTATCATGGCTGATTTCTAACTGAAGCTAGCAAAATTCAATAGACGTCAATTCAATCATTTTTTATTTCACAGCAAGAACGTACGTAATAACGCCATATAGGAGCTTTGTTTGAGTTAAAGTTAACTTCATCGGACAATTTTGAGAACAAAGTCTATTGCTAAGAAGTATTCCTTTGTCCTGAAAGAATCTTACGAGAGCCTCTTCATCATTAGGTAATTACTAAATTGTGTAATCCGTCGGACTAAAAGAAGGCGAAATATGACAAAAAAAATAATGAGTGACGATATTTCAACTTCTCCAGCCACGATATTTGGTGTCTTGTTGTAACATTGTTTTCTTCTCATTGTTCCTTCATTTTTAACTGACGTCGCTCTAACGAAATAGCACACCACATTTGTTGTTATATGGCAAAATAGAGAGTTGAAGAGACTTTGGAGGACATTTTGAAAATTGCAATGAAGGCAGTTGTAATTCCGTGTCAGAATTTATCTGTTTTAGCCTATGGATCTTTGATGTGATAATGTGTTTCACAGGATAGACTACATGTATATAAAAGTGGGGGAATCTGTTGAACACACCAGCTAAGGCAGAACAGTAACTTGCTGTGTCTCGAGGAGGGTCACAGTCAGCGTCTTTTTGTCGTCAGCATTGTCACTGAGATGCTGACACTCAGCGTCTTTTTGTCGTCATCGCTGAGATGATTACACTCAGCTTCTTTCTCAGTGTCCTTTTGGCACACAGCTATATTATGCTGCTAAAGATTTTGGCCAACCAGAAGCTTTAACACATCTGTAATATAAAAAATGATTTTCATGGTGTCAGATATGCTTTACCACGAAACCTATATCTAATATCAACTCGTAACATTACTGACACAGTAGCAGGAGAACTGTAATATCTCTGAATACTGGTACTTCTGACTTGGCTTCGATGCTAGGCGAATGAGATGACTGCATGGGCGCTTTCGTAGTTTTCCCCATGTGTAATGTTTATACGAGCCAGCTTTCCTTAGAAAGTCCTACCTGAAGGTATTCCTTCCCTTAGGTACATAGTCCTAATGTGTTTCGTCATAATTGACTAAACCAAATCAAAACAAACAAGACAGCATAACTTCCAGATCCTGTCCAGTATGACAATAGTATATAAAGTAAAATTCCAACCAATACTTCCATACTGACACTATATGTGTTCCTCGTTACTTAACATAACGAAGTAAATTTTTTTAATACGATTTGATTTCACGTCGTTCATGAATGCGTATGTGTTGTTTAACGCCTTATTTTGCAGCAGCAAAACCTTTTATATACCTCTAAAGGTAGGCAGAGCAAATAATGTTTGGTAAACAGTTCATGGTCTTCAAGATCTTCACTAGCATATATACAAACATTTCTTGACGTGCCGCAGGCCGTATTTCCTGTGTTAGGATGCACAACATGGCTATGCGTTATATATGGGTCATTCGAGTAAAAGTCTGTTCTACAGGTATCCATCGGGGTCATTGTGAATATGCAGGTAATTCCTCTGTCTTTCCTGATCGTCTGTTTCATATTGGCATGAGAGTTGGCGGCTTTCGAGCAAGGCAAAGAGCAATTTGAAAGAACAGCATGGGTATAATAATCTTCATGCTACGCTATCATTTTTCTTTGATTAAATTTGAATATATATTCTTCTACGTTCCTCCTTATTACTTAATTTATACTCCTTTTTACCTATATTGGTCAAACAAGCACGAACAAACATTATTCAAGCATAGAAAGACCGTCCTCTTTTCTTCCCTGTTATCTTCTTTCTAACCGGCTTTATAGGCTCTAATTATTTGTATATGTTGCTGCTTTATTAATATTTTGGACATCCTACCACGCTGTATCTGTTATGCAGATTTCCCATCGATTTGTTGCGTCTTTTATGATTTTGCAGTTAGGGTAGTCAGCTGTGTAGGTATTTTGATGCTATAAAAGGTGATGATCTCAGGAACCATATTTTTTAAAGAATATTGAAAGCAAAGATCCATTTTAATAAACCACGCAAAGTCTAGTAACTAAAAGAGAGCAAAATTCAAAATTATTAGCTACATAATAAACGAAGGCTGAAAGTTTGGCATTTATTGTAACAGAATTTATACAGCCGTTTCTTATTGGAGAATTAAACTGTTTTTAAAAAGTTTACTTACATCTAATACCTTACGTGATCTTCAGACTCGTACAGCGTTGAAAAGTTGGAGAATGTTAAGTCCTTCTCTTAATCCCTGCACTGCATAGGCATTTCAAGCGATCCCATTTGCCCACTTTGCAATTCTGGAGAAGAAATGGACAGATACCACCTGCTTCGATGTGGGGCTCTTCGTGGTCTTGCAGATGAGTCGAGATACTGGGAGGCAAGAGCGCTTCTTAGGCAATGACTTCGGTCTTTTTGTTCTTTGTTCTATTGTTTGTAAGATTTTAGTTCTTTGTAACTCTTTGCCTAGCCATTGGTAATAAAAAAAATTTTTTAAAGAAAAATGTACATTATTACTTTCATTTAAAAGGAAAACATTTTGTTTCAAAGTTTCATTTAAAAAGAAAACATTTTGCTTCAAAGTAAATTCATATAATGCTTTGTGCTAAACGGAATAACATAGAATAACATATTTTCATCGGAAATCTGCATTTAATATAATACCAAGGTATTCAATGATATGTTCCAATATTTTAAGTACGCCATTTCGCAAAGGTACTTATATGCCTTCTTCGAGAGACATGCTTAATATATTTATGTTATTCATGTCTTCTTCGAGATTCGTGCTTTCAAAATTTATAATCTTCATACCTTTTCCGACATTCGAACGAGTCTTAAGACTGTGATATGGACAGACCGAAGTAGGTGAGGTACCAGAATTTCACCACTGGTCGTGCAGTTATAGTCCTGCCGAACTAACTGCAGTTCCACCTCAAATTTGAGGGACAGCACCCTGTCTTGTACGAGTATGTCTCAGGTGATCTGTGTACTCCCCGCGCAGCTGATAAAACATTTTTATAATTTTGTCAAGATTACAAATATAAAACTCTCTCAAATTTTCGTTTTCCAAATTAGAAATATAAAACTGTAAGTTTTCTTCAAAACACAAAACTATTGTAATGGACTTTTTCTTTGAAACAGGCAATTAGGGAATAAGCATATTAAAGAATACCTTTTAAAATAGCGAAATGAAAATATTTTCTCTTACAGACGATTATAAAAGACTTAACTTAGTCCAAATGTTTTAATGTTTTCAAGTTTTTAATTTTCAGATTTAAATGCCCATACAGATTTAAAAGCGAGACTGCTTCATTCTTATTTAAAAATATCATAATTTTTTCAGAGTATAATGCAAAATTCAGATAATATACTAATTTCTTAAGATGAAACTATACTCTGTACGCTTATGTTTTAGTTATGACGAATGAATCCCTGTGAAATTTTTAAATTTTCGAATCACATCATTTGAATACAGTTTGTATATTAGAATATTACAAATATTATAAATGCAAGAATAGTCCGTAAGATCATGTGATCAAAAAAAGTGCATATTATATCAAAATAATTGCTTTGATATATTTTTTTAATCTTATACGTATGTACCCTACAGAAGAAACTAAATACGCAGTTAATGCGAAACACGTGAAGTAGATATCAAAAGTGACAAATGGAACAAAAAGTGCTTAATATCTTTGCGTTGTTGGCCTTCACATGATTAGCATATCAATTTATTTTGCTTAACACGTTTCTGTTAGTAGAGCTTGTAGGATAGTATATAACTATAAAAGATACCTCTTTCTCCAGTTTAAAAAATAGTCTGATGTATACACCACATGGTTTTCTTGTACGGAATATTAAAATATACGCATTTTCCACTTCATTTAAACTAATTGGATGAATTAAATCTACTTCGTCGATAGCGCATAAACCACAATAGAATAAATGCACTCTTTAAAATTCACTATATTTTTTCCCATAGCGGCACTCTGGCTTTGGGTTCATTTAACGGCGTTACATCTCATTCAATTTATGCACAAAAATTCTGTATATCATCTGAAGAATTATCTAATCGTTGCCACATGTTCTATTCAAATACTATAATAAATCTAAAACAATGTATAAAAGAAATTAAGCAAACAAAAAAAAACAGTTTTTCATGCACGATTCAATAATTCTCGTTCAGTTAATTCAGTTCTCACTTCCCGACAAGGCAAAAATACATTCAAAACTCAAAATATCTATATTAAAAATTACGAAGTAAATCTCAAACACTTATTTCCTCGAACAAATTCCAGAATGTATTAAGCATGATTTAATTCACAATAATAAAAGAAGGCGTTATCTTTGTTGTTGAGAACATTAGTTTCTCTAGACTGACAACAAATCCACTATTCCAAGTTTCAAATGTAAACAAATATGGCTGCCATGAGAAAAATGATTAGGCTTTGCAGATTTACTAAAGGCATAAAACCCTTTACCGTAAGGTAAGAACAACATAATTCAAATATTTTTAAAGTAAAAAATGCACAATTTACCAGCATATAAGAATAAAAAAACTGAGCTCATTGAGCCGAGTAACAGAGTGGATATATATATATATATATATATGTATTTATATACTTTTGGGGCGACCGATTACGACCAAACTAGGAGGTGCACATCGCACATCTACATGTTGCAGCAGTCCTATAAACAAAATTACAACGTTCTGAGGGTACTCGTTTTTGAATTATGCGAGGTACATACATGCATGCGTACTTACGTACGTACGTACAGACGCCACGAAAATATCTCATCAGAATGCATTTTAAATCAGTTTTATAATTTTTGGGGGGAGGACGAGTCCTTTATTCTGTCCTTACGTACGGATGTCAGTCAAAAACATCGTTAAATTGCATTCGATATTGGTCAAAATAGATATTTTCGTTGAAATATGATACCCGAGATTTGTCGCGATTAAAATACTTCCTTTTTACTTCGTACAAGGAAGTAAAAAAGAGAACGATCTTTCAATTTCAAGACTCTTGAAATTTAACGATACATATTTTTTGGTAAGTTAAAATATTGACCAATTTTTATTATATAAAATATGTCTGTTCGTTTCGATATATTTTACTGAAACATACTTCTATTTAATTTGCAATAGGTGCTCATTAGGTTGGCAAACCATAAAGCAAAATTTTTATTTTTTTCTTCATGCAGAAAACATTTTATTATGTACTTATCACGATTCACGGTACTAACTTATATGATGCAACAGACAGAAGGCACTCCAGTTGCTTTCTGCATAACAGGAAAAAACCAAATTTCGATAAGATGGCAAGTGTTTTTTATCAGCTACGTTAGCATGAATAATTCATTCTATTCCAATGATGTCTGTTTTCAAGGTCTTTAGAACGTGCAGGTTGCTAGCATCAATGCAATCTATTAAACATTCTTGTATTACATAATGGAATGCGAGAAATAAAGGGTTTAAAGCGTCTCCGACTCGAGAAAACATTTCCTCTTGATCAGATTACTCCAATTACTCCAAAAGTCAAAGAATATAAGAAGTTATTGTCTTCACGTGCGCTGGTTCGACTATAAACTAAGGTCAACTTTACAGCAACAGCAAACAGTTTTATTTTTGGACTATAACTAAAAATCGAAATCGAAATCGAAATGAATGCCCGACCATACGGGATCAAAGCATGTATGCTTGGCTAGGAGTCCTACCTAAAACTGATTGAAGTTACGCAGAAACAATTCGCTGTGCAACATAACTTTTATTGCCGTGTAGGAAGCAACAGTTATAGTAATTGCTTTTTAATATGTGACAAAATAAATTGTGATGAATCTGGAGAGAAAGCTCTGTCGGAGTTAAACGCATACCTAAAATTATTATAGTGATCAAGGATGGGAAAGCCAAAATAGTACCCGTGTCAGATCTAGGCTGAAAGAGATGACGGAGATCGGAAATGAGAAGAGGGATTATGTTGAGCGAAGGTGGAACCAAAGTTCCTCCGGTTTCAAATCCATGCCTAAAAATATTGGGATGCTCGACGGGATTAAGTTTTTCCTTACATCAAACCTATGCCTGTTTTTACCACTAAAATATATTCAAGGGATCGATTAAACTCCTGAGTACATGGGGAGTTATTTATTCAATTCTAGAACTCAACGATATTATTTCAGACAAAATATAAGTGCAAAATATTACTTCTATAAATTATTACAACTTTAGTCACAACAATTGGGCTTGGAGAATATTGTTTTAAGTTTAGAAATCAGCATAGTTATCGCTGTAAATGAAACGTTTCATTAAGCTGAATGTATTCCAGAAATCCTAGACTTAATGTTCATTATCATAAGTCATTCAGCCTTGAATGCGTTTACGGGCTGCGTAAAATGCATTACATGCATTTGCGTATATTGCATTTTTAACATAATGTCCCGAACATAAAACGGTGTCATTATAAGGTATTTCTTTTACCTTCTTAGCATGCCTTCGTGGTGTAGTCGTCAGCACGTTCGGCGCGAATTCGAAAGGTCCGTGGTTCGAGTCCCGGCGACGGCAATGCTCATTTTTCATCTCTCCAGCTTCAAAGTAAACCTAATGTTTCTATAGTGGCTCCCGAACTAAAAGAGTGGTTGGATGATGATTCTCTACCACTAGTATTTGGCGACTGGGTCTCCTAATCCCCAGTCGCCCTTTTAAAGTGGTAGTATATAAGGTATTTCTCCCGCCTTCTTAGCATGCCTTCGTGGTGTAGTGGTCAGCACGCTCGCCGCGTTTCGAGAGGTCCATGATTCGAGAACCATTGCTCATTTTTCCTTTCTCCTGCTTCTAAATAGTCTAATGTCTCTAAATACTTTAAACTAGCCTTCTAGAACTCATATACATCTTATGTGCTTAAACCTATCGTTTATGAAGACTATTAAAATAATGTTGCGAAAAATTCGGCGATTGCGCCTGTATGTAAGCTTTCCGGTATAGCACTAGGGTTGCCATAAAATAGTGTATGGGAGGGTTGCCAGATTGGCGACTTTATCGCCCATTTGGCGACCAAATAGGCTATATCCCATGGTCCAATCGGGAAGCTTCTAGAATAACTTCCTGTCGAGATATTTCTAGAAACGTGTGGAACCTAAGGAAAAGCTATATAAACCCCTGCGTTTCTGAGAACCGGCATTGTGAGAAAAGCTGCTTACTGTGAGTGCTAAGCTGCGCGAGAGTTTTGTGAAAGGAAAGCGATCGAGATAGTGCTTTGCCGTGAAGCTACCTTTACAGTATAGCTTGACAGTGTATTGGTGATTGTTTCACGGTGTTAATTATAAGTTTAGTGTTGCCGTGAAGCTACCTTTACAGTTACAGCCTGAAGCTGTGTTGCTGATTGTTTCAGCGTATTTATTGTAGATTTTCGACGCTTTTAAAGGTAATTTTGGAACTGGGCTGTAAATAGTGATTCTTGTAAATAAATTGTGCTTTTTATTGTTCTGCATCGTGTTTTCATTGGATACTCTCAAGTCCACGAACCCGTATAACGCAACAATAATATTCCTCCTATCCGTAAACATTTAAACTAAAACAAAACACGTAACTTGAAGGAATGATATTTATTCAATTTAATGATCTTTCTTGCACAATGCATAATGTATAATATTAAAGGAAAAATTCCATTTGCGCATATTATCTTTCTCATATAATGCTTTCACTATATGAAACGCATATCATAAATTAGGCCATCTGACTTGCGGCGCATTTCTTTCTTTGTAAAACATCTTAAACATTACTGCCTCGTTTGTGTGAATGTTTTATACTCCGGCCAAACATTCAATTAAGTCTTTCTTTACATCAATGCTTTCTTATATTAAAACAAAGAAACCTCATCCAATTAAAATGAAATCATATTACATAATATCTGACTTTGAAGATATCAGTTTTATTAGTTAATTGGTTTCGCTGAAATTAAACCATTTTTCCTCTGTCTGTAGTGAAAAAATAACATGCCACTGAACCGGATTTAGGAGTATTCTTAGATTTCTAATGCGATAAAAAGACTTTGTTCCGAAAAAAAAATGTCGGGAGAGCTCATTAGCTTACGTTCCTTCAACTGCCGAAAGAATAAATCGAGTACAATCAATCATAGCAGAATTTCTGTTGTTTTGTTGGTGGATTTCTCATCTTTTTTGTAATATGCTGAATTTTATAAGTGACCGATTGCTTCCCTGTTTCTTTTTTTTTTTTTCAAAAGAAAAGAAGATAAATGATAAATGAATTATTATTATTTTACCAGTCATGATTTTTCAAGTATTTATTTTATAAAAAATGTATTGAATCATTCGTCATGCAGTTATAAAAAACAGAATGAATGTAAAGTTCTGCAGGGGTATTTAGAGAAAAATTTGGATTAGACTTGACAGAGTAAATGTGATTTAACTTTTTCTAAAAATTGAATTTTATGACATATTCGAAAGTGAAACATTAGAAAAAAGACAATTTATTATTTTAATGTGAAGAAACATTTATGAAAAGATTATTTGGCTTTCTTGAGCACAAAATTCAGAAAATCCACCGTACCATCAACGGGAATCGAACTTAGATATAGTGAATGGATCCCATACTTCTCCTCGGTCGAGCTTTTAAGTGGGAGAGAATGTAAAGAATTCTTGGTATGTCTGCCATGCGTGCCCGTGTAATGTAATAGCAACAAAAATGAAAAATCAACACTGCCTTCGGTATAATTGGAACTGTGACCTTCCAGTTTATTAGTTGGATATGCTTATCACGTACAGCACAACAGCATGGAGGATAAATACGATAATTTCTTACATTCTCTTCCACTTAAAGAGAAGTTGGAGAGAAGATCGAGTCTCAGTCGACAAAATCCAGATAATGGCAAGTTCTACTTATCCATCGCATTTTTAGTTCAAGTGCCACTTTAGAAACAAGGTTGCCTCATTTTCTGCAAATTAGCACTGTTAAGCTTTCGGAATTTGCAGTGGAGTCTAGAAATTTGCAGTTTCGGAATTTGCTTTTTAGTCTTGCAGATTTCTTTGCTTTGACGAAGAGAGACCTGTACCTGCTTACCCTCGAAATCGATTGAGATCTGGACATAAATCTCCGCCAAATTCAAGGTTATTGTGTTACTAATTTCATGTACAGAATATCGTATATTGGAATCACACTGATATGCAGTGAAAAGCATATTGGAAACGACTAATGTTTTAATGGAGCAAAAAGATTTCATTAAATTATTGCCTTGGGCAAAAGTACCGTATAATGTAACACTTATTTTGAAATGGTTCTGAGTTAATAAAAAACAAAGTTTTTATCATTTAATATAAACAATATCTATTCGGAATATTAATATTTGATATTTCAATCTTTACCTTTAAATACAGCAGCAACTCTGTTCGACATACTAATGACTAATTTGCGACACTCTTCCACATTTACGCCATTCTTAAGGAAAGATTTCGAAGTTACTGACTACTGGCATAGCTTTTTCTTTAAAACAGCCCACAGGTGTTTTATCGGGTGACGATCTAGGGAATGTCTTAAACATCAATGTTATTATGAAGAATCCAGTGCATAGAAGTTGCCTGTTTGTGGCATAGTGCGTTATCTTGCCGAAATTTGAAGTAATCCATGTTTGTGTTGTTGTTGTTAGTTATCTCGCTTACCTGACAGTAAATCAGAATTAGCCCACGAAATTTATCGTGGCAAAGAGTGCAAAATTGCGCCTATTGTTGTTGTCAGCCTGAAGCACCATACAAGTGGCAATGCAACTTCGCTCAGTTCCGCCCCCCAATTTTGATGAAGAGCATCCCGGTCCGAATGACTTCCACCTACCCTCTTCCTATACCACCAACCGTTCTTTTGGCTCGCCATATATTTAGAGTGCCTCCATGCAACACGGATATTATACATTTACAACAATTCGTGTTTCCTCCGGAATTCAAACCCAGGCCCTTCGGTACCGCAGAAGGCTGCTCTAGCTACTTTAACGTCTGGGGGACATCCATGTCCGTTCACTGAATAGTTCACTAAATAGTTCACTAAAAGAAGGTTTTCGAGTCGTCTGAAGAACTTTGATTCATTTTTGGCTGTTCATGTGACTGATCGTCACATATGAATATTTTGCCTTTACAACTATTCGCCATGCTTTCTCAGATCATAATGCTGTCTTCTCCATGATTTTCAGCACGAACTACACTCTTAAAGTTACATTTTTCTCCTTTTCTTCTTCTCCTTTTCTTTCTTAGATAAGATGCACTAAGTGTACCAAACGTTTAAAATTCAAGGAGAAAATTGTACTTTTTTGAGAGAATATTTTGTAAGTATTTTGGGCATGTTTGAAAGATATTTTTTGTGTGACATAGAAGCAAAACAAAACTTACCTGAATATTTAATTTATCAGAAAAGAAAGAGTATTTGACCATTTTTTTCTGTAACTTGTTTCTGTGATAAAGATCATATTAATCTCAATAGTTTGTGTTTTTTCCCCTGAGGCATCTCTATAGCTTTGCAACTTTTCAGTCCAGCTGCTACAAGTCTCTTTCTCACAGTGCAACAATAATGGTTTCACTATGATAATTTTGCGGTAAACTTATAAGAATTTTTTTCTTCTATTTCTTACCGATTTTCGGAACAAAGTTTAATGGACACTTTTTGATGTCGCTTCATATTATATTCGCCAGCTCCTTTTGTACACTTTAGCATTTTTGTATAAGACAAATACATTTAATAATATCTCAAAAGTATCGGAGTGCGTAATACTTTTGGCTAGTGCTTGTATGTTTTGACTCCTTTTCTGCTTTACGAATTTATGAAAATTTAGCCACAAATTATAAGACGGGAGAGATTTTTAAGATCTCTTCCATACGTCCAGATACGAAAGGTCTCGTCTAGCGCATTGTTAAAAAGATTTTCGTAATTAATGTATATCACTCAATCCCAGTTACTTCTAACGACTCCCTATTTTGCACCGTTGCTGTGAAATGAAATAAAATGCCAAAGTTTTTTTTTACTTTCTTTTTTAAAATAAGCACGGGTAATTAAATACTCTTCAATATTTGATCTCTCTGTCAGCTGTATGGGTGTATACTGCGAAAAAAAAAAGAACAGTTCTATATCTCCCGTTCTACTAGGCCGCTTGTAAAAATTCAAATTGCGTTTTTCATGCCTGGAAAGCGCGAATTAGGATATGTATTAGATTTATATATAACATTGTCCTACCATAAGTATTTTGACACAAAATCGGAATTTTCTGAAATAACATCCCAATTTTTTCCTCATTTCGATTCTACGATTTTATACGATTTATGCCTAGATATTAAATTTTGTAATTTTTAGTGAGACATTTATGAAGAAATTTAAAAATTTATCTTAGCGGATTTTTTTCAGTTTGCGCCAAGAATAATTCACTTGGCGACTTTTTAAATTATAGCAATCTATTTTCCTCTCCATTTTTTCATTATCCACGAGCGGAAAAAAGTCATCCTTTCAAATAAATTTAACAAGATTGCGTAAACCATATTTTCGTTATTATCGCTTATAATAAATACGTCAAATTTCAAAACGGGCCAAAATGTAAATTCACGTATAGCTTAGGAAATTTTGAATAAAAAAAATCTTATTTTTGGAAGGTATGCTTAGAAATACATCTACTTTAAGATGATTCTATTTCAAATTTTTTTCGAAAAATTTATAAAAAGTATTTAAAAATACAAATTTAAAAAGTAAATCATAAAAAATTAGCGAATTTTATTTAGAATGAACCTTAATTTCGAAATATGAAAGGAAGAATCAAATAAGTTTAATAAAAAAAGATATATTAATAAATATATACCGTATTCAATTAACATCGAGGAGCTAAAATTTTGAGAACTAATATTATGTCTAAACTGCTGTTAATTTTACCATGAAAAACACACAAAAATCTTCTTCTAACAATGCAGCGTGTATTTCAATTTTAGAATTTCTTTTCCGATTACCTGTCTCCTTGATTGCGCTATGCTTATTTTGTGACTGAGATATTATTCTATAGTACATGCATTACGCCTCTAACAGTTCCTTTCCTGTTTTATTATTCAAGAAACAATGGCAACTATGATAAGCATTCTAGTGGGAGTTCACTAAAATGCAATTATAAATAAATACAGAGTATTCTATTGATTTCCTTACATGAAGTCAAATTATGTAACGGGAAAGGAACGAAAGCTTCATTTGTTGCTCAAAACTGAATGACAACAATTCTGGTTTGCAAAGTTTAAGTATAATAAGCCGCGTGAAAGCGATTTAACAACGATTTCTTTGCCCCAAGCCTTTATGTTTATCTGAATAGTAAATGTTTTAAATAATTCTAATTTCTAAAGGGTATAACATTTACTTCTTCTTTGTTTAGGTTATTAATACTTATTGTCTTAACTTCTGTAATAAAAGCAATTAATGAGAAAGTGTTTAAATCAATTCTTCCGCGATAAATATGCAAAGAAAGATCTCCATCTAATACTGATTTTCTATACTTTCTTGACAGAATTACGTAAATAGAATGGGATAATTACCTTTAAGAATCAAGTGGATGGGTTAAGGAAAGTTCATAATGCACTTTATGAATATTTAAAACTTTTCAAGCATTCAAAAGTGTGTTGAGATTCATTGTGGAATATGTCGGACAAATGACTGCCGTAGCTGTGCTGGCATATGACACTTTGATCAAATTTCAAAGAAATTTTTGAAGCTGACTTTAAAAATCTTTTCGAAAATTTGTTGAAAATTTCAGTAATAACGCTTTAGATTTCTGTTTGCAGATCAGGAATTCTTTATGGTTTGTTAACATAGACCTTGCACCTTACAAAAGCCAAGAGGAAAAAAAAGTTCTGCCATAACGTCGAAAGATCAATCGGTTAATTAAATCAACGGTTTCTCTTACTGTATGGCAAGTGGCACCATCCTGTTCAAACCACATTTCTTCGGGATGCATATCGTGCATCTGATCCCCAAAACCTTGATATCGTGTCAAGATATCGCACTCCATTTACAGATCAGGAATTGTTTATTGCTTGTTAACATAGACCTCAGACCTTACAAAAAACAAGATCACACAAGTCACAAGATGTAGGCGATTAATTAAATCGATCGCTTCTTTTGCTGTATGCAAGTTATACCATCCTGTTGAAACTACATTTCGAGATCCATATCACCCAAAGCTGGATATCGTCACGACATTGTATTCTATTTACAGATAAAGCTTTTTCAGACTCATTATCAAAAAATAAATAAATAAATAACCTCCAGTTTATAATCCGCAGCAAACAGTGGCTCTTTGTGAGTTCATCGGTTTTTCATGATTGGTTTAATTTATTCCATTAAGGCAAAACAAGCAAGTGCTATTTGCCCAAGGGAAGGGATGCATTCGTAGAGAATTTTCTAAGGAAACTGGGTCATTTTCACTTTACACAACGGGGAAGAACAGGAAAATGTTTAGAAGCTAGTCAGCTCTCCTGGAATCGAATCCTGGTCAAATTACTAGTGTTAACAGACTTTACTACTTGGTCGCTGGTTGGCTTGTTTTTTCATGAATAACACGAAGATTTTTTCATTGCTAAAAGCCCAACAATTCTGCTTACTACCAAAAATCTTCTAAAGAAAAACGAGCTTTGTCGTTAGATATGGTTTCTTTTTTTTAATACCATTTACTGTTTCGTTTTCCCTCATCCAATTAACGAATTGTCACCTTTGCAAACAGTTGTGTGGCTTGAGCTGATGTGTTAATTGGACTTTGTAAGGATATAAATGAAGATTTTTGTGACAATTTGTTGCAGACTGATTTCGCAAATTTCTGTTGTTGAGAACAATGATGTATTGACATTCCTGGATTTTCCTCGATGTTCTTACTGATGACTGCAATGTTTATCGCCGACCGCATAGGACAATGACGCAGCAGAATTCGTTTATCCATAACCAAACCATTTTTTCAAATTTTTTAATCAATCTTCGAACGGTGGACTTACAAAGTGAAATATCCACGAACTTTTTGAAGTGTTACGTACAATTTTCGCCAAATGTGTAATGTGTTTTAACAGCAAAAATACTTTTACAGCGATCTATTTTTATTAACTTCAATGCCTGCAGATAATAAATGCCAAATATTCGGTTGTCTATTTAAATATTAACAAAAGGGGGAGGGAGAAATTTGAATCCGGCGTATTCGATGAGCCACTCCATGTAAGCAACAGCAATGCAATTTCCAGTTGAAGTTTTTAACAGTTTCTCGTAATTAAGTTATATAGGTTTTCAGTTTTCCTTAATCAATTAAAATTTCAGAGATGCGTAAAAAGCATAAAAGATCATTAGAAATGTGAAACCTAGATTGGCATTTGATGCGGAAGATGCCATGACACGCGATATGTTAAAAAAAATATTATTCTATTATTGTCTTTATTTGAGTATATAAAACAAAATAATAATTAGGCATTAATAAATTCAAACTTTTCAGCTAGATAATTTATCAATCGTGATCCATAAACGTCACATATTCGATTGTTCACAAATTTAATGAAGTCGTGATCGCGTGAGCGCGTGTCTCTGATTTCCGGGACACATTGAATGAAACTAAAAAGTCGTGACCCGTGCCGCTCGGATTAGTTCTTATCAGTAGTATTAAAGTGTTGATTGGCTAATTTTTCTTCGTGTTGTTCTTAAAACCACTTGCCCGATTTCCATTAAAACTACGATATAAGATAATATTGCAAAAATTTAGCAACACTTCATAATAACGATTTTAACTAGAGATTGTCTCCTTTCGTTAAATGCGAGATAACGCATGCCAGCATCTTCTGTTCTATTAAATAAGACTTAAATTTTCGTGCAATAGATCTTCATTCATTTATTTTTTATATTTAATAAAAATATTTCCTCAAACTAGCAGAATATCTGAGGCGGTAATAGTATGTTACGTTTCATTTCAAGAAAAATAAGAAAAAACGCAAATCGAAGACTTTTACCTTACCTAAATTTCGGATATATTTTAGCCAAACTTCACACAATCAGCCAGCCTACCAGCCTAGGTTTATTTTAATTAAGACGTTTTTCCTTTCTTATACCAAATAAAGGAAGTATTGTAATCGTGGAAATTTTTGATTATCAGACTTCAAAGGAAATATCTATTTTGATCCTTCCCGAATCCATTCTAACCATTTTCTTTGCATTACTTCTGTACGTACGGACAAAATAAAGGGATTTCTATTCCAAAGGAGAGTTTAAAATGGATTAAAAATGGAATTTTTCGTGAAGTCTGTACGTACATACGTATGCATCATGACTTCCTGTACGTAGCCGTCTTACATCACCCAAAAACGATCATAGAACGTCGAAATTTCGTACATGGGACTCCTATAAGATTTAGTTGTGCACATTCCTGTTCTTAAAACTCCTTACTCAGTCTTTGTTCCCGCAATCGTTTTTCGTAAACATATATTTTCTATTACAGAAGTGTTTCAAATGACGAAAATATTCCTCTTTTGGCAATTTCAAATTAAAAAAGCATTATTTCGGACAAATAACAAAATATACTTTTAATGCTGTCCCCTGCTTCCTATGCTTATATACGGAAAAGTTTTATACTTTTTATGATAAAATAAAAATACAAAAAATATGGTTCCCGTTCGCCAAATATTAAGATACTTAACTTCAAATCAAATTTACAAATTTTTGGCGTCATTTTCAACTTGCCTCGATCGGTTAATTAAGTTTAAATGATTCGGAGAAATACGTTTACATGAAGTGCACCAAAAAATGTATATAAGTAAATAGGCCGTAGGAGTATAAGTAAATAGGCCATAAAAGGAAGTCATATGTTATCCACATCGAAGTTTTTCTTATCTTAATATCTACTCCTAATATTTATATTCCCAATATTTCGTCTACTCCATTAGAATATGCAAACGAGAGAAGTATTTAGTATCACTAAGAATAAATTTGAAAGAGAGAAAGGATTAGCAATTCCAATGGGCTCTAAATAAAGTCCCCTGTTTGGTATCCGTAGTGAGCGACACCAATTAGTGACTAGTAAGTGACTTCTATCAATTAGTGAGTTTTCGTTTGCTTTGAAAATTAAGCACTAGTTTCTGAAAGTAACTAGGCCATTTAGTAAGATAAGACTTGTCAATTGTAACTAATTTCGATAAGACTTGTCAATTGTAACTAATTTCGATAAGACTTGTCAATTGTAACTAATTTAATTCCATATTCACTGTTATTTCTGCGAGAAGCGGAAGAAATGTATGCTAATTAATTAATTATGTATTTCAAGCAAGTCAGCTGCAACATTTGAATTGTTTATTTTTATTCCTGTTATATTCGTTTTACCTTCATGGTAGTACTAGTTAATACCGGCACGAAAATTCGTCTGGTAGGCCAGAAAGTTAAGATTACTATTTTAGATTAAGTGAGTTTTACCTCATAAAATATTGCAGTCACATTTCCATTAACATTATTAAAAGATAATATTCATACACTTTCTTAAACAAAATTTTGCGCTTAAAAGGTACTAAAAGAAAAAAAAATTCTTCAACAAAAATTTTAAGAGAAACATTATTCCTTACATTTTCTCTTGTAATTTTAGACTTCCAAATGCACACGCATTAATTGGTTACATTTTAGTAGGTTCTGCCATCTTCTGGCTAATATTAGAACTAAATGCTTAACTTTGTGGAGAAATATTCAGCTGCATATTTCAAATTTTATTAACAAACATTTAAGAAGGTATTTAATCAGAAACGGAAATTGTCTGATAAATTTACATATATGCGTGTTTTTTTTATTACAAGTGTTTTTGATGCCATTGAATCTCAGGGAAAGATAAATAATATTTTGTACATGAATCTGTTATTTTAAACTTAACTTTACGTATACGTTAAAAAGAATTATGACGGACTGATAAAGTCTGAAATTATTATTAGTTTAAAGAAGTGCATATTGTCATACTTTTTATTTCCTCACTGTCAGCTCTTAAATTTGCCTAGTTTTAGCTTTCAAGTTTTTTTTTTATTCTTCTGCGTCTATTACATAATAAATTGGCTTAAATGGCAGATTCTGACCGGTAGATGGAAGATATGTTTTCAGTTAATTTCAATATCTTCCTAAAAAAGCTTTGAAGAAAAGAGAAAAGAAAAGAAAAGAAAGAAAATCTTACTCGTCTGCTGTTAAACTCACTTTTGATAACACAAATTTTTGTCTTTTTAACTTCGTTATTAAGCATTGTATTTTTCGCACTTATGCCACATAATTTTCAAGAGCAGAATCACAAAATAATTAAAAACAACACTGATAGAGTGTTCCGGCTTATATTATAATTATTATTATTATTTGGTATTTCGAAAAAATCGCTTCGAGGTGCACTGGCTCTTGTGTAGATACACCTATGTACTAAATTTCGTGGCCCTGGGTCTATTAGCTTACTCGTAACACGAACGAAAGACACACACACACACAGACTCTTTGCTTTATTATATGTAGAGATAATTATGTTTTTGGAAAATAGCCGCTCGAGCGGCGAGCAACTTAAAAGATGTGCATAAAAAAGTATATAATGATTTTATTTAGTCCAACTAGCTTCATTTCATAAAATAATTAATATTTCTAATTAGACATCTCATTATTAAAGTACATTTTTATTTAAATCACTCGGATTAAAAAGTAGAAAAGATATTTTTAAGAACGTTATCGCTTTTCAGTCACTTGATTTGCTACTCAGTAACAGAAAGATTAAATCTGTAAGTAACAGAAAGATTAAATCTTAAATTAATTCAAATATCTTATGTTTTACTGAATGGCAACACTTTAGCAACACTTTAGTACGTGCAATTGGTAAGTATTCTATTTTAGGCAGCGGCAACACATTACTTTCAAATAGCAGAATTTGTGGATTAAAACTGAAATATATCACATTTTTTTGGAATGACAAGAGTCAGGCGCGCTGGAGATAAAAATATTTTATTTCGAAATGTGTTGCCATTTCTTGCTTTCAAATCGCTGAATTTATTAAACGAAATTTCATTAAATTTATACAGAATATGAATTACATTCAAAGCAAATTTGCACTTCAAATTTAGGATTTCGGGTGGAGGACTTACGTGTATTGAAATTTCGATGGCTATGGGTGCCGTCGTTTTGCAGCAATGGGAGGAAAATGCCTACACAAAGATTCTTCATTATTTAAAATTTTTAAGAAGTAATTTAAAAAGTGATTCAGATAAAAAGCGAGTTTCGTGACTAATATCCTCTCTTGTGTCAATACGCAGTCCTTTATGATAAATGCATAATCATGAATTTTAACACAAAAGAAAAAACATCCTGAAATTTGATTCTTTCGAGTAGAGACCATGTTATATCCAGGAGTCATAAGATTCTTTTGATATCTTTTATATCCAGGAGTCATAAGATACATAAATTTGAATTTTTTTTTCAATTTTTGAGATATGAATTTCGTATCATGATTTATTTCTATAATTCTATACCTATATGATAGTACTTTATGAAATTAATTTCAAACACCAAGGAAAGCAAATTACAAGAATTAATATTTTAATATACAGATAACAGATGGCAGCACTAAAAGCGGTTGCTAGACTCTAATTCCTCAGAGCAGTTTTAAGCGTTCTTCGTGGAAAGAAAATTCCTTATACTATTTGCATCATCTACCATTACTGTTGTACTAAGGAGAAAAATAACTTAATGATGATGAAGATATTGCTGTGCTATGGTCAGAATTATGAAATTATAGGCACTAACAGTCTTTAAGTTTCAAAATATCTTTATATTTTATTTTAACATTTATATAGGCGACGCCGCTGGCTTTCCTCGCGCAAGATGTTTTTAAAAACACCTATGTGTATTATTATTTTGTTTTCTTTTTGGCAATATGTATATATTGTTGCTTGCATACGAGTTTGTAATAGATTGAATGCACAAGTTCGATAAAAAGTTAATAAAATTTATTCTAATCACAAGAAATATATCCAAACGCTGGATTATTCCTCAAAGGTATTCTTAATATCACAATATCCCGCAATATAAACAGTAGCTATATTATAAACTACTAACACATTAAATAGTACAAATCCACAGCACAGAGAAAGCTAATCCTATCTCACCTCGAATTCACAATAATCAACAGCAATAACTCTCTAAAACAGCAATTAATAAACAATTTAGATGAGATGTTTTTCTCCGGCTTTTATAGCTTTTAAATCGGCTGAGCGAGAATTTCTGGAAAGCAAAAAGAGTAGAATTACGGTTATCGCTAACAAGTAATCAATTACATTTATTCAAATTAAATATCAGATACGGAGATAAACTTTTATTCAATGTTAAATGCACGTTCTCTTGTATTTTTACTTTTCCGGCGTAGCTCTCTCTTAAAACTTGTCACGCGCTGCGTTGCACTAGGAAATAAAACAATTTTAATTGTAATCCTATTAATTATGTCTAACTTCATCGTCGTCCTTATAAATGTAGGGAA
>KK119067.1:109577-137108 GCA_000611955.2 Stegodyphus mimosarum | reverse complement strand
GAATTTAGGATTTTATGGACAGTTCTTTGAGGTACACTTGGGATTTAGCTGCTTAAGCTTTAAAAAATAGTATGTTCAAAGTTTTATCATAATATTTTGTTTTAAAATATACATAAATTCTACTAATGCCTATAAAGAGTCTAATTATTATTTATTTTTTGTCTTTTATTTATTTATGGTTTGAAAAGTCAGATAATTCTCTGTAATTGTTTCTTGAAGTCTGTAAAAATTCGAAGTAAATTATTTAATTATTAAGTTTTAATTATTGAACAGTTTAAGTATTAATTATTGAACGTACCTCCAAACACTGGAGCCACCAGTGAGGATGTCAGGAAATTTGAGAGTATTTGAATCTGAAAATCCAATTTCAGTATTCTATAAATGTTACGTGGGTTACAAAGAAATCAAGATATGTATTTTATATTATAAATTAAGAATTATTTAAAGAAGTTTTAGTTGTACTCATAATATTTTAACTTCAATAGCTCTAGGAGTAATATAATTCATTCTATAAATCTGATTTTTATTACATATCTTATAATACGTGTTTAAAGTTTCAACGACTTTTGTATATAACTACTTTATTCTTTCGAGTAAAATTAAAATGTCGAAAAGAAATCTTCAAATCCGCTAATATATCGAACTCAAATCAAACGAACTGGAAAATCTGCAATTTTCACAATGTTCACAAATTTACAATGTTCAAAATCTGCAATGTTCATAATTTTTTTAACATCAGAAAAATTAAGGAACCTTACTTTAATAAAGCCTGAAGAATATTACTACGAATATACTACTCGTGATGATTTTGATGAAATATCCGAGTTTAAAAATTCATCTTAAGATTTCTCAGAAGAATGATTTGTAAAAGTAGAGACATATCTAAATTTCATTTTGTAAAACATTACACCTCTCTGATGACAAGGCAAAAAGATTCGGAAGGATGATCTTCCAACAAACTTCTTCTGGCCAGTTTAAATCCTGGTTGAGTTTGCAAGATCAGTATTTAAATTAACTAGTTTTATTATCATTATTATTATTTCGGTCTTTACTATAACTTCTTCTTTCCGTATTCCTCACCAGAATGTAAATAAATTAGCCAGTATTAAAACTGAGGCTTTTCGATTTTAAGACAGAGCCTGTTCCTGGCTTTACATGCGCGTTACGTGTTAGTTCTCTGTTAGCTCTGATAGCTGTATTTATTTGACCTCGCGTTCTATCACTGCCGACGCTTGATTCATTATGACTCTGCAGTAGAGTTACTGAGCCACCTTATAGTAATATATTAATTGTGTAGTCTTTATTGGAAATTTACATTCCTGCCGTTCGCGACTGCGCTGAGCAGAGAAAGTGAACTAGAGTCCTCCCGACACAGACAGAAGGCAGAAGGAGAGAGAGAAAGGGTTCTCTGTCTTCCCGGTTTTGATGGTGCTGAAGACTGTCCCTTCTGCCATGCCTATCCTAGGTGTTTGTCGACGTGGCCAGCAGACGTGATGCTCTCAAGCGTAGCGAGGTGATGCATGGAGTCCTAACAAGGAACAGCACATCGTAATAGGAATCTCGCCAAGCATTCTGGATAATCTTTCTACATCGCCATGTACCTGCCTGTATGAATGAATTGTTAAGAAGGCATCAAATCATGTTTTACCAATCAGGTACATTCGTTGTTATCCATCATATAATTTTACTGATGTGTCATAGTCTGAGACGAATATGCTTACCTATTTTGTTAAACGGAAAAAAAAGTAACCGATTAAAATCTTATGTTTTCAACTTAGTGCAATTTGTACTTCTACAGCAGAGAGCCTCGGTTCTACACATAATACTGCGTTTTATTCTCAACGTTCTTTCAAAGAACACAAATTTCAAAAACAAGAAACTTAAAATTTGTCTCCTGTATTTAGTTGCATCACAAGAAGTTGCGACTGATATTCTTACACAAGAAAGTTCTTTTATATATTCTAAATTCGGTTTAAGTAAAGAGACTGTTTAAAGCTTACCACGACTTTTATAGTTACTTCAACCTCACGTCTGTTAGGGTTGTTGGATTAATTGACGTTATCAGATCAAATTAAATGCTACAAGTTTAAAGTCTTTATTTTTTGAGTTCAGGTGATTCTTACGCATCTCTGATTGATATTCAAAAACTGCAATACCTTCTAAGTACAGTTTTGTCTGATGCTGTAAAGTTTGTTACAAGATCCGTAATAACATCTGAGAATTATAAAAATGCTTGGGAGATTTTCATCTACCGATGTATGGTAATCGACAGGAATTTGGATTTCCTCAGTGTAGAAAATTATTTAATCTAAAATCTGTAAAACCAACATCTGATTCCATTTGAATGGTCACTGATGCCTGCAATGAAGTAATTTGGAAATTTAAAACACTTGGTGTAGAATGCAATCGTTAGAAATTCTTCTGATATAATCGTTACTAGGTAAACTAGAAGATTCACTGAAAATCAAATGGGAATTAAAGCTAGAGGATAAAAATTGTTCATCTTGAGAAAATGTTCTTTCGTTTCGAAAATAACAAGCTTCAGTCTTCAGAGAAAAACAAGCTTACAGGTTGTAAAAAGGAATTATAGTAACCAAGAGAGATCGGTAAAAGATATTGACTAAACTTTAGCTCTTAAAACAGGTGTAAAATTAAAATATACACTGATGAATGCTAGAAATTCGTGCGAAAAGCAGATCTTTGTTTTAATTGTGAGACCAAATCATATCAATTCCCTACAATTTGCAGAGCATGTAAACAGAAACGTCACACAATTCTTCACGCCTTTCGAACTGATAAAAAACATTCAGCTGAAAATCATTTACAGTTTACTCCATCCCAAAATCAGCGCGCAACCTTCGGCATACACCGAGGAGCAGCAACGTTCCCTTTCAGGAAATGTAAAGAATTCTAATTTAATTTTGCTTGCAACAGCAGTTATAAGAGAGCAAAATAGTAGAAGACAGTTTTTTCAACGCCGAAATTTAATTGTTAATGGTTCTCAAACATCTTTAATCACTGAACTGTGTAGTAATCGAATAAAATTTACAATTCATAAGTCTGAACGCACTCTTCTAGTACTTGATGATATAGCTGCCTCATGGTGATACGAAAATAGTGAATTTAAATTTTGCTCCCTATTATGATAACCAAAACTTATGTCAGATCTATCAAACATATCACAATTCAATTGACCTTATCTGAAAGAACTGCAATTTGCAGACCTTTCCTTTCACTTAAATAGATGAATGGACATCATTCTGGGTGCATATATATTTTTCGATTTTATTCAAACTGAAAAGTTAGTGAGAAATCAAAATCCACCATCCGCTTTATTCAAAACTGGATTAGCTCATTTCGGAAAAAGTGCCCGTTTCCAGTCTAATTCAGAATTCCTTAAATAATTATCAGTTTTAGTATACATCGAAAATTTTAATGAAAAAATTCTGGGGTATCAGTTCCAGCTGTGAGTACATTGAATGAAGAAGTGAAATATATCGAGGCATTTTATTTAAATCACATTCGTCTTAATTCTAATGGTAGATTTGCTATCAGTTAACCGTTTAAGAATAAAGCTCATTGGGTTTACCAAGGAAGCCAAGCAAATACGCGATTGTTTTCCTTACAAAGAAACCCTCCACAGAATCTAGGTATTAAAACTCAATATATACTCCATGCGGGAATATCAAACGATGAATCATATTCAAATTGCTTTAAATATCGATTTCTCAAAATTATCATCAGTTTTTTTTTCTTTTTACTTCATTTTGGATATATTAGAGATCAAAATGAAACTTTTTTTTCCAATGGCAGACCCTTAGCTGGCTTCGGCTTGGCCATTACTAAGGCCAGAAGTGGTGGCCACTTTATTATGGAGGCACCTAATAGGTAGGCCACCTTTGCCTCCTACGAAGAGACGGACAGTTACAACTGCGGCTTCTCCGGGATTCGAACTCCTCTAACTACTATACCGTTTGGACGGCATCAAAATGAAACGAAAAAGTACAGGTGATATTTGACATTTCTGTAGTCTGAGTGGGGCGTTTCTTTAAAGAATGGCCCAAAACTTCAAAATAAATTATTCAACATTCCAATAAAATTTAAATTTCATTGTATCTTACAAAGATGAAGATATTGAAAAAGGATATTGATGAAGATATTGAAAATTATATCCAACAAATCCTAGTCAGTAAAAGGGATAATGATTACCAGAGAATCTTTTGGAAAGAAAAGCTTAAAGAACCGCTTCAAGAATTCCAACTTCTGACAGTTAAGGCAGTGCTTGTGTTTCGCATTTGCACATTCGAATAATAAACTTTAATGAATAAATGAGTTTTCCAGAAGCTTCAAGAGTCATATTGGAAGATACCTATATAGATTATGTGCTCACGGGAAGAAAGAATAATTGAAGCAGAACAATTAATCACACAAATTATCGACCTCATTAGAAAACTGTTTTCCAATAAGAAAATGGCCATCCATTGAACCATCAGTTACTGAATGTTAACCTAAAGAACTAAGAATTCAAACAGACTTTAAGAGAGTAAAATCAATCAAATTCATATAATTCTAAAAATCACCTAAAATGCTACAGAAAATATATTAAAAAAAATAAATTAAAATAAACCCTTCCATTGAAGTTCAAATCTGTTGACTGACACTCTTAACAAAAGTCAACTTCTGTTAACTTTCGCGAAAATTTATGATCCTCTTGGGTTTTAGTGTCTTCTACAACGATTCAATTAAAAATTTTAATGCATCATTTATGAAAGAAATTATTGATTGTGATTATTTTCTATTCAATGATGTTTCCCAAGCATGAAAGTTATTTAAATCTCATATTGGGCACTTAGATGAAATTAAGATTTCAGGACTACTGATGAAAAGTAACTACCTCTGTTAGAAGTAATCAATGGTTAGACATTAAAGTAGGTTAACATTTTGCGACGCTTCTGAACATGCATATGCTACTGTGTTTTATTTAAAAGCAGAATTCAAAAATGGAAAATTCTGTGTGACATTGATAGTTTCAAGAAAAAGAAGTTGCTTCAGTGAAGACAATAATAACATTGCCAAAATTCGAACTATGCGCAGCTTTTTTCCTTTCTCGTCGTTTCCTGGGAAAGCTGCAACAAATCACTTTGCTAAAAAGTTAAGATAGCATTTGATTCCGCAAATTCGTAATCAGTGTTGCTCAACATGGCAAAATGAAAATCTGAGCCAACTCCAACTACAAGAAGACAGGACTTCGCCTGAAAGGAATATCCAAGACAATATGGTGTACCTGGTACCTGGGCTACCTGGTGAGTGAGACTTGGTGTATCTCAAGGCGGATTCACCGTCTCCTTTGAAATAGAATCTTGAAAGAATCGCAAGTATTTCCTAGAAAAGACGAAGTCGTTTGAGTTGTTGAAGTAAAGCCATGTTCCCCATCATGACAGACTCTGTTGATGTCTAGTATCCACATGCTGTACTCTTCTTAAGCTGTCATCCAAAACTTGAAAGTTCAACCCACGTCTTAGTTTGTGATTTAAAGAAGCGGCTCAGGCTGTCCTTGCGCTAGATGTTTTTTTAAATGCGTATCTGCATCATTATTGGCACAAAAGGGCGTTAGTCCAAATGGGCTATTAGTCTCGGAACAAAATTTTGCGGCGTATCACTTTTCAAGCTGTTGCTTCGAAATATTATCACCTGTATTACTTTTAAAGAAATTAATAATGAGGAATCTGGATGAATGTCATGTGTTTCTCGCATTGTGAAAAAATGACGGTTCCTAAAGCAATTCAAGCTTGAATAATGTATAACTCCATTCGAGAATTGCACCCGGACAAATTCGAATTTTCAATTTCGAATTTTTTTTATTATCTATTTCATATTTAAAACTCGAATGAATTTTTGATTAACAAACTCAACGATTTCAAAGCGAGAACAGCCATCACTGCACAAAATAAAACATTTTTATTTCTAGCGGGCGAGACTGTATATCAAAAACTCTAAAAATATGATTTTTTTAATATTTTGTGATTTTGCTGTTGAATTTTGTGTGGTGTACGTACGAAGAACATGATAGTTACTAAATAACACACCAAATATTAATAATAAAAAGGGAAAAAAAGGTTTTGAAAGCTCATCTTACGAAGAAAACTGAACATTGATATAATGAATTGAGAAAATATTGAAATAAATAGAAACCTGTAAAGCCATCACTTAATGCTGCAAAGAGAATTCTAAATACATATTGCTATTAAACATTTTGCAATATTATTGTTGAACTATGTATGGCATACGTGTAAGCAAATTATACGTAAAAATCTGATGTGTAAACCACATGACTTCCTTGTACTGGATATTAAATTATACACATTTGGCATTTCATTTAAACTTATTGGATTGAAATATATCTGCTTCGTCGATGGAGCATAAACCACAACAGAATAAATGCACTCTTTAAAATTCACTATATTTATAAGGTATTTTTCCCGCAATGATCAGCACTCTCGACGCGTATTCGAGACGTCCGTAGTTCGAGTCCCGGCGAGGGCATTGCTCATTTTTCATCTCTCTTCCTTCAAAATACCTAACGTCTCTCATATTTCTTTACCATAGCGACACTCTGGTGTTAGGTTCACTTAACAGCGTTATGTCTTATTCATTTTATAATTCAGAATGCACAAAAAGTATGTGTATCATCTGAAGAATTATCTAATCGTTGCCATATGTTTCATTCAAATACTATGATAAATTTAAAACGATATATGAAAGAAATTAAACAATCACAGAAACAGTTTTACACTGACGATTCAGTATTTCTCATTCAATTAATTCAGTTCTTACTTCGCGTCGAGGCAAAATTGCATAAAACCTCAAAATATCTATATTAAAATTTACGAAGTAAATCTCAAACACTTATTTCTTGGAATAAATTCCGGAATTGATAAAGCATGATTTAATTCGCAATAATAAAAGAAGACGTTATCTTTGTTGTTGCGAAGCTTAGCTTCTCTAGATTGGCAACAAATGCACTGTTCTGCTAAGTTTCAAATGTAAACAAATATGGCTGCTATGGCCAAAAACATTAGGCTTAGCCGCACGTAAACACCTTTTAAATTATTGATAATTCTATAACTATAACATGCAGGTTAACAAAAGGCATAAAAACCTTAACCGAAATACAAGAACATCATAATTCAATCATTTTTAAAGTAAAAATTGCACAATTTACAAACATATAAAAATAAAGAAACTGAGCTCACTGAGCCGAGTAACAGAGTGGATATATACATATATGTACTTTTGGTGCGGCCGACTGCAACTAAAATAGGGTGCACACCTACATGCTGTAGCAGACCTGTATACAAAATTTCATCGTTCTGAGGCTACTCGTTTTTGAGTTATGCAAGATACAGAAATACATACGCACGTACGTACGTACACTGCACAAAAACAAAAATGGGGAAGCTGTATATGTCTCGTTCCGAGTGGGCTGATTGACGAAATTCAAATTGTGTTTTTCATGTCTCGAAAGCGCGACTTAGGATATATATTAGATTTATATATAACATCGATCTAACGTAGGTATTTTGACACAAAATGGATCTTTTTCTGAAATAACATACCACCTTTTTTCCATATTTCGATTCTACGAGTGAAATTATGCCTAAATATTAATTTTTTTAAATTTAGTGCTAAATTTACGAAGAAATTCAAAAATTTAAGTTGGTGATTTTTTTTTTCAGTTTGAACCAAAAATATTTCACTTCGCGAACTTCTTAATGCATAGCAACCTATTTACTTATCCCTTCCATTGTGTAGCAGCGGAAAAAATTCACATCGTTCCTTTAATTTTGCATTGTGCATGAGCGGAAAAAAGGCACATCGTTCCTACATTCAAATAATTTCAGTAAAGTGCGTAAGTTACGTTAGAAGTTATTATCGCTTTCAACAAATATGCCATATTTCAAAACGCGCCAACATATAAATTCTCCTATATCTTCGATAATTTTGAATAAAAAGCACTAATTTTTGGAAGGTATGCTTAGAAATATATCTACTCTAAGATGATTGTAAAAATTTTATAGGTTATAATACAAAATATTTTTCGGACAATTTATAAATATTATTTAAAAACAGAAATTTTAAAAATAAATAAAAAAAATCACAGCATAAGCAGCATAAACTTATTCTTCAATGCGAATCATTAATTTTTAATGCTTGAATATCTTGTTAAAAGCTTTCCCTTGTAAGTATTACAAATATTGGATCTGCGTTTAAGATAGCGAAATAAATAAATAATTAGCTCTGGAATAGTCAACCTTCTTGTATATAAATTTTAAGTACACCGAAAGATATTGTTTTATTCAATAATGATGCTCCGCCTTTGTTCTTTTCATTTCAAATTATAAATAAAGAACGAAATTTTTGTATAAAAATATGCAGACATTCAGTTTCCTTTAAAACGAATTCATTTATACTAACTTTTTTCTCTAACTTGAAATAAAATGTCTTTGATTTATTTTTTTTATGCATTGTGTTACTATTTCTTAAGCTCCTGTGTACAAATGACGACTCAGGTACTTCAGATTTACCTCGTGGCAATTCGCACAAGGACGTAAATCATTCAATTTAATCACCTATTTAGTAAATCTATGACTACAAGCTAAGCACAAGTTTACAATAAGCTAAGTTTACAATGCTAAGAAACAATGAGAATCATTAAAAGGAAGTAGCATTGTATTTTAACTTACTTTTACGGTGAAATGCTGTAGAGTTCTTTACTCTTATTCTATTAAATGAACGTTGAGGAACCTAGTGAACTGTTAAGCGACTCATCGGTAAGTTCAAATAACTAAACGCGCAGACTCAAAGGGTTAGCTACCTTTTATTTCACTCAAAATAAGTTGAACAGTTGTCCCCAAGTCTCCACTTGGGCTTAAACTCAGAATAAGAAATAAGAACTAAATTAGAGCTAAGAGATTTAGTCGAAGCTAACACAATTATCTAACGTATTTGGCCCTTAATTTAAACTAGCCGGCGAATACCAAAAGGCACGTAATATACGGCCAAGCGTAACAGTTTCACGAGAGATTTAGCCCGAAGCAAACACGCGCTACTCAGGATTCCTAGCTCTCTCTGGCGAAGTCAGTTGAACCTTCCTTAAATACTACTTCGCAAAATTTACGGAGAAATTCAAACATTTATCTTGGCGCAATTTTTTTGAGTTTGCGCCAAGAATGATTCACTTGGAAAACTTCTTAGTATATGGCAACCTATTTTCCTTTCCCTTCTATTGTGCAGGAGCGAAAAAAAAAGTCACATCGTTCCTACCATTTTACGCTGCGCATGAACGGAAAAAAAGTCACGTTGTTCTACTTTCAAATAATTTTAACAAAGTGCCTAAACCATATTTGATGTTATTATCGCTTTCAACAAATATGCCAAATTTCAAAATGCGGCAGTACATAAATTCACGTATATCTTCGAAAATTTTGAATAAAAAACTCTAATTTTTTGCAAGTATGCTTAGAAATACATCTACTTTAAGTTGATGGTGAAAATTTTATAGATTATGATTCAAAATGTTTTCCAAAAATTTGCAAAAATTATTTTAAAATACAAATTTTAAAAATAAATCATAAAAAATGGGTGAATTTTATTTGGGGTGAACCTAAATTTCGAACTGTGAAAGAAGGAATCAAGTAAGTGTAATAAAAAGAGATATTAATAAATACATACCAAATTGAATGAACATGGGGAGCTAAAATTTTAAAAGCTAATTTTTTAAAAACTACTCGTGCGATTTTTACAACACCTGGCATTTCGGCATAATTTGAGTCGTAGAATTGAAATACGGGAAAAAAAGTCCTATTTTGTGCCAAAATACCTATATTAAATCAATGATATATATAAATCTAATACATATCCTAAGTCGAGTTTCCAAGACATGGAAAACGCAATTTGAATTTCGTCAATCGGCCCAGTAGAACGGAAAGTATTAGAAGAGTCCTTTAACCCCCCCCCCGTAGTGTACGCACAGACGCCACAAAAAAATCTCTTCAGAATCCATTTTAAATGAGTTTTAAAATTTTTTGGGGAAGCAAAATTACTTCATTGTGTCCTTAGGTATAGATGTTACGCAAAAACATCGTTAAATTGGTTTCGATAGCGGTCAAAATGGATGTTTTCGTTGAAATATATTTATAGGTTACAATCGTTCCTTTTTACTTGGTACAAGGAAGTTATTATAAAACTAAAAACGACAAAAAGAAATGGTTTATTAGGAATAAATGCAACAGCATACTGGCAGACTGCCAGCTCAACGAGAGTGTAAAAAACCTTAGCAAAATCTTTTAAGCGACCGCTAAAATTTGAACCCTTTCAGACTTTTTTTTAATTATTTTTTTTTGTGTATATATATTCTGTTTTCTATTAAATTGCATACACATAGGCACATATATATATATATATATATATATATAATTTCATAGAAAACATTATATATTATTTGTTTTGTGTTCTTTGTTTATTTATCGTGTAATTATTTGAACGAAGCCTGGAAATATTCGAGTTAGGCTATTTAATAATTATTAATTATTGAACTTACTACGAAACAATGGCTTTTAGGTAAATTGAAAATGAGAAAAATATTTTCCGTAATTAAATTAGATGAACAATTGGAGAAAACTCATACAATTAAAATTAGACGAGATATCACTAATTAAAATTTTGGAAGCCATACTGATTAATAATATTCAAAGGTTTCGTGTGTTACGCATTGGTCATTTTAACTTCTGAAAAAGCGCAAATATATGTGTTGTTTGTTTTTTAAGAAATGTTAGACAATTCATTTGCCTAAAGTTTGACTAAAAATATATTCCAAATTTAGATATGGTAAAAGTCTCCGATGATCGTTTTTTCTAATTTTCCTAATTAATAATTTGAAGTATAACATATTATTTCTATCTTAGACTCTCTGTCAGTCTAAGAAATATTTTCATTAAATATTAAAAAAAATAAATGTAAAAATAAATAATTTTAAATTGAGCATATCTTTAGAATTTCCGATACACACTATCACGCCCTGGAGATAAAAATGTTTTTTCTATACAATGTTACCATTGCTAGCTTTGAAATTCTTGAGTTTGTTAATCAAACATTCGTTAAAGGTTTACAAAATACGAAATCGGTAATAAACCAAATTCCAAATTTAAAATTTGGGCTTCCAGATGCCCATATTCGGGTGGAAACATTCAATATTCAAAATTGGATGGCTCTAGGTACCGTTGTTTTATCACAATGCAAGAAACATACATACATTTATGCAGATCCTTCATTAATTTATTATTCATATTTAATTTCTTTAAATATAATACAGGGCGATAATATTTGGTGGCAACAATTTGAAAAATGAACCGACATTTATAGTGAACCAACGCAAAATGCCAAAACGAAGTTAATAGTTCTTTTGCGTAAATTGTGCCTTTTTACCAAAAAACGAGAATGAAAGATGATATCATGCGTACATCGTTCTTAGAGGAAGTAGATTTTGTTATTCGAAGAATTAAAAAGAATAAACTTCTCATACTCAGAAAATGATACAAAACCATAAAATAAGACGATTTGGACAAAATCGGTTTCGTGGTAAAATGTCTTTCGCTTAAAAGGAACTTATAGCATCTTCTTCATTCCTTGACAAATTCCAGATTTTCATCATCGTCACCAAATGGGAGGAAAAAGTAGATAAAAGCGTAATAAAAATAAAATGGTACTAAATTCGAACAAACCGCTATTAACAAGTTGCCGATTTTTGAAAATAAGCGCCACTTGTGGGTATTATCTTTAGCCGGTAACCTGCTTAAACCAGAATCTGGGGTTGTTCCTACGTGTTGAGGAACTTAGTTTCATGGTCCCTGTAACCGATAAGTAACAAATAATTGCTTAGGTATATCTTAATTAAAGTTAATTAGATGTGTTGTGAATAACATCAATTGGGAATACTGTTAAAAAATTAAAGTGTAGATAGATAAGTATTTGTATTGCTTTTAAGTCGCTCAGTAAGTTATTATTTAGTACTTAAAGTTTAAACAACAATAGTGAAGAAATGCATAGTTCCAATATTATATTATGCTGTGTCAAATGAGAGCACTTTTAAAAAATGGCGATTCGTCAAGTTGCGGAGATGATAAATGTCCTGGTAGAGTAATAAGGAAAGGGAAATGGAAAAATGGAGGGGGGAAAAAACCTAAGCTATAACAATTTTCAAACCAAACGTTAAAAACAAAAAATAAGAAATATTTTACATGTACGACTATATATAACTAAAATCCGAATTTTCAAATTCACTAGATTTTCAGCATTTTAATGTACATTTTTACTTTGAACCCATGATATTTTTCATGATTTCTATGAATCTGGGAATAACTTATAACAAAATGCTTATTTTTTCAGAAATCTTTAAATTTATCTGCAGTATTTGCTTTGACATGCTGCATAAAAAATATAGTTACGATGTCAGACTTTTATTCTTAAATATTATTTTGAGCACATGAAAATTTCTGAAATTTTTATTCATTGCATTTCATATCTAAAGCAGCTGGAATCATTGCTAATTCAAAATGCTTTCTGATTATTGAAAATTATCAAAGCACGTGGAACAGATTTCTTTTGATTAAAAAGAATCTCAAAATAATAAAATTTTTCGTCTTTTAAAAATTCAATAGAAGAAATGGAGTAATATATTCACTCAACTGCATTGCAATAGCGTAAAATGTAAAAACATCGTATGATAAACTAATAATGAAAGACTTTGGACAGAATATATGATGAAAGCCTGCTTTCTTGCAAAAAGATCGCTATATTCAGTTTTTTCTCGTAACTCTTGACTACATATCTTCATACTTTGAGGATTTATATGTCTTCTTGTTTTTTATAACATTTATTTTATTTAATTTATTTAATCGTATACCAGCTAATTTAACGCATCTTCTTTCTAGCAACGTATTTGTACCGCGTTGCCAACGAAAATATAACAGCAGTCATTTAATAAGGCGAGGTTTATAAATTTACCTAGCTTAAAGGGAAGCTTATATTACTTGAATCTACAGAACTTTGGCATACAAAGTTGTACTGATGCTCTTCAGCATACTTTAGAACAAATTTTAAAGGGGTGCGAAGCGATGTCTTTATGTTCTGACTCAGCAGAATTACATTTTAATAAAAATAACAATAAATTTCTTACCTTGAAGCATGTTAGAGCCACTTAACATTCATTATTTCAACAGTCACAAATAAAATCGCAATAGTTTTAGAAGTTTTTTAGATTTTTACGATCGACTGTCTCTTATAGAAAACGGAATTCGTGAGCATGTTTTCGTTTCTAACTTTGTCCAGGTTTCTTTCAACTTTTGTTTTTCCATTTGTGAGAAAATGACATCACACTATTTCATTGCTCTGTAACTTGTGTTTCAAGTTGACCTCTCATGAAGTGGTACATATACTGCAGTGCCACTGAATTAGGGATAGCAAGATAGTAACGAGTTGGCCATCTTCTAGCCTTGGTAATGGCTGCTAAACGACGAGGGATGGATTCAATAAGTTAGAGTAATGGCTTGCCAAACATCGTATAGAGCTGTTCATAATTCAGGAAAGGTGCTAATGTTGTCTAATGTGGGTTCACATTTTTCTCCGAAGCATGCTAAAGGTGCTCAGTAGGATTTAAGTCAGGGCTTCTAGATAGCCTGTTTATGACAGAGGAGTCAGAGAAACGCTCATGCAGCAGCCAACTGGAACCTGTGAGAGTTGCAGTTATCTTTCTGAAATACTCCATTTCCGTGAATGACAGAACAACGTAAATGGATGAAGATGATCCCCTAACAACTCTACGTTCTTAATCATATTGACGGAAGCTGATACATACCAAAGATCCCAAACACTACCAAGAGAAAACACCCCAGACCACGATTGAGCCGCTATGGTCCTGTACAGTTCCAACCTGGTAAGAGAAATCCATGGCTAAATGAGCCTGACATCATATTCTGAGCCTCTTGTCGATATTAAGCAATCGGAACCGAGACTCATCATTTCATGCTACTCGTTTTCATTCCTCCAGAGTCCATTCTCTGTGTTCTCTTGCCCAGGCAAGACGTGCAGCTCGATGGCATGCACTGAGCAGTGGTACTCTTGTAAGTCTACGGCTCCCGAAGCCCATACGGTGAAGCGAGCTTCGCATAATCCGTTTACTGACTCTACGACCTTCCTTATTTAGCTGGGTGGTAATTTGAGCTAATGGGCTTCTTTGGCTATGTACGATATGGCTGAGGCGTCTCACACCACGCTTGCTCAAGGCTAATTGTCCTTTGCTATTTGCCAGGTCACTAGTTTTATCCCCAACCATCCGTATATTCTCGGTACACTCTTGATACTGTTGACCTTCAAAATCCTAGCACTCTGGCAATTTTGAAAACTGAATGGCCCATGCGCCCAGCGCCTGCTATCTGTTTACGCTCGAACGTGTCTAAAACAGAAATTTATGTATGTTTGAAATAATTACATCCTTCTAGTTTTTTAATGCATTCTTTGGAATCAAGGCTGAAATTCGCGTTTTTGATGACTTAGCTCCTAACCCCACTCATTTCATCAGTAGAGAAGTAGATAAAGCAGGGGAATATGTACTATAAAGGTCCAAGATTCTATGCAGGCTGTTGAACAAGCTGGTTGTTTCAGAATTTCTTTGTTTTCCTCAAATGTAATGCAGACATGGCATCATTTTCCTTAAAATCCTCTAGGTTTGGTTTGTTTTACTCGGTTTATTTAATCATGGCAAAGCATTCATGGGCTATCTGTCTAAAGGCAGGTATGCCTCCGTGGAGGTCTTTCTAAGGCCCATGCAGCCAGCCTGTTCGCCATGACTAAAGTCCCGGACCAAAATACCAATTTCGGCGACTTTATCGCTTGCCCACTGTTCGGCCCAAAACATCATCAAGATATCATTCTTCTACCCAATGTAATGTATATAAATTAAGTAACCTAGTGCTGCCTAATCCAACTCTCTGCTTACAATGCGAAACATTCCAAGTTCCAGCAGTCAAATGATATTTGTATGACTAAGTATACGTTTAACAGTATATTATACAATCGAACCTTGCTATAACGAACTTCAAGGAACCGTAAGCTTGGTTTGCTACATCTAATCTGTTAAAAAGAATTAATTGTCTTTCAAAAATGTGTAAGAATTAAAGGATGAATCTCTATCTCACACACACAAATAATAAACATTGTATCCTCAACCAAGGGAAGTGAATAAAAATATGTTTAAAAAAATCATATTAAGATTTAATTGCAAAAATTAGTACTAATGGTTACTAAATGTTTTGGTTATTTTTTACCAGTTTTAATAGGCATTAATAATTTTACATAACAAAATAATTAAAAATTATTAATAATAATCAAAATACACGATAATGTAATTTCATTAATGGTTTTACACGACAATTTTTTATGAAAATATTATTTCAAATATTTTTATACTTCTTACGAAATATCATTGTTCTGAGCCTTCTCTCGAATTACTGATTTATAACTATGAATAATTATTTTATTAATAACAATATACAAACGGTAAGAAAGAGCAACAAAAATTATAGCGAATTTACCTTCCGCTTAATTTCTGAGAACAAAAATAATGTACAATTTTCTACTACCGCAAGGCGGATTGACTGAAACTGTTATCCAAAACTTCAAGCTAGGATCCAATAATCTTTATAAAGAACATCCTATGCCTTGCGAAAGACCTAAGGAATGTAAAACCCTGTTCGAAGGACCTATCTTGGGGAATAATTATAACCGAACAAAGAAAACAGATAGAGATCAAAATATTATGCTCTAAAACACGAATCAACTGTATATACCCAAGATCATATGATTCACTATGCCGCCCAGATGGCATAATGGTTACGGGAGCCGACTACGATACCGAAGGCCCTGGGTTCGAATCCTGGAGAAGGCATGGTTGTAATTGTCCATCTTTTCATAGGAGGTAAAAGTAGTCGCCTGTTAGGTGCCTCCACAGTAAAATGGCCACCACTTCAGGCCTCAGAAGTGGCTAACGTCGAAAAACGCCAAACATTTCCCGCCATTCGAAAAAAAAATTGGGTTCATTAATTCCTCTTTTCTAGAACAGCGAAGATTTCAAAATTTCCATCATAACATTAGCCTTGTATAAAGTTCTTCTTGGCAGCTCAAACAAAGAATTTGAATGAAATCAGAGAACCCATTCATATTCCTTGGTTCAGTAACCGCTAACACCATATGATGTCCTAAGATATGCGTATTGTGATCTCATTCTCCTAGAAATTCTTTCACATGTGTCTCGTAGAGCTTTTGATTAGAACACAAAAAAGTATGGATGTGAAGATAAAAGAAAAGTAACGTAAAATTCTTTCCTTTGCGGATAGAATATGCATTCTAAAATCCTAAACGTAGGTGATTTTAAGGATCTGTAAAATTTTCGATTAAACTTGTAGAAATTCTGAAAAAATGGGAAAAATTTCAATCGAAGATATCCGTTTGTTCGTTATTTCTTATCTTCATAAGCATCAAATAACTTATAGGATATTGTCGTTATAGCAGCATAAAATAACTTATAGGAAATTGGACGTGACTAAAAGCTTCGTCCAATGTATGCATATGTTCTTTATAAACCGGGTCCGTTATAAAGGGTTCCACTGTGTCATCTTCATAATAAGGCATCCTAAAGAATATTGTTACAACAGAGCTCCTTTTTCACTTGAACTATAATGATTTTTCTGTACTACCATTTCACAGTTCGATGTTCATATTTAAGTGTAAAATTATTAAACCAAATATATCGCAATTAAAGATATTGCTTAAATTTATCCGGTTTCTGCTAATATCTCAATACACAATTTCTCGTTCTTGGAACACATTTTGCACTGCAAGTGCATCGTCGAATTCTTCCTTTTGTACAACGTATAGTGAATTAATAACTTGCATTTCAACATTACCAGAAGTAACATCTTCTTGCAAAATTTCCAGAAACTATGCTTGGAGAATTTTTTAAATCTTTTATTTAAAATTGAATGATTATTTCAGCAGCGTAATATTCCTAGTACAGAAACTTTTCTTTTATCTTTATCAATCATGAAATCATCTTTTCCCTTTTTCTCCATTAGTTTGCTGAAATATTTTCTAGGATTACGTAACTATTTTCTTTCTTGATGATTTTGCCTTACTGTAAATTACTCGCTTTTTGTGCGCGCTTCAGATTTTTCTTACAAATACCTGCTAACACAATTATTACACCATATATTCACATGCAGAAGAATAAGAATATATTTCTAAATTGTCTGTTTTTAGGAAAATTTCCATTCAATTTAAAATTGGAAAAATCTTCATTAAGCGCTGCTAATTTGTAGGGTTAAAATTAATAAGTTATTTAAGCAGTTGTTTAAAAATTCTTTGCTTCGAATTATAATCCCCCCAAATAAACATAGGTCTGTCTGAACTTGGACACCATAGACAAGAGTTCGAATTTAAGTCAAATATTTATTATTAAAATTATAACTTGTGAAAATTAACAAGTACTTTTGCGGAGTTTCAGTAACTCAAGCATTAATATCAGCAAAATATATAATCTAGCATTCGCCCATTAAATCGGCGTCAAGCAATGGTTTCCTAACACTAGCCTTTACAAGTACAAAATCATACACATTGGTTGGCTAAGTGGGCAGTGCTTCTTGTCATGTTAGCAAGTTAATGGGATGTTTGCTACAGCATTCTTCTAAACTAAAATTTCTTTCACCCTTTCAACTCAGAATTATATTTACATTTTGGCGAAGGCCAATAAAAGAAATCGAATGCACAAGGAAGAAGTAACATAAAATGTCGTGTTAGTTAAACTGCACAAGTTTGAAAGCCGGTTAAAAAAATAGTATATCCTTTACATATTATTCATTTGATTCGCATCAAGGCTAAAGTATTAAGGAAATGTTTTCCAAAGAAGTGTGTAATTTAAGGATTTTTTTTTTCCAATAGGGGCCTCGAGTCGACTTCGGCTTGGCCACTACTAAGGCCAGAAGTGGTGGTCACTTTATTATGGAGGCACCTAATAGGTGGCCCACCTTTATCGTAGCCGGCTCCCCTAACCCCTAACAACTATACCGTCTGAGCGGCGTTTAAAAAAATACATATATAGTGTTTAATGCTTAATCATTGCTACTCGCACATGCTAAAGAAATACTGAATAGTAATCATGTTCTAAATATTAGATAGAAATATTGCTCCGAAATTTATCAAGTCCACTTTCGTTCACATTTCGCCATTATGCAATTAGAATAAGAAAGTTAATTGCAAATTTTAAATCTTTTCCTTCATTTTGCTTGCACACTCAAACCTCTCTCATAACAGTCATTTTTATATACATCTCACTGAACTTCGTGCAGCATATTATTTGTGTACCTAAAACACTGCCAGTCTTCGAAATAGTATTTTCTTAACTAAAGAAGACGTGTGGCCAGTTTATTTATTTCTCTCAAGTTTTGTTTCGAAATACATCGAAGTGAGCTGTATTCTGATGTTCTAAAAATCAAATTGTTCAAATTTTCATTTTCTTTGTATAATGATATCTATTTAGACATCCTTGCAAAGAAATATCAATGTTTGTTGTGTTCATCTATCTCCGTAACATCTTCTAGTTCTTCATTTCACCGCTTCGCTACCAATATAATAAAAAAACTAATAATAATTTTATGCATTTCTAATAACAGAACGAAATTTGTATGCGCTTTTATACTAGTCATTGTTTCGCTTCTTTGCAAACCTTAAGAATAATTGATTACTTGCAATTTGATCTTGAAATGGCAATGCCTTGCGAGCGTTCGAATATGATTTTCTTATGGTCTTTTTCATTGAAAATTTTATTTAGCATGTGTGAGGTACATTTAAAAATTATGCGTGTAAGATAGCCCAAATAGCCCAAATGATTGCGTATTTTAGTCGCAAATTAATAAGATATTATAGCAATAACAGCAATAACGTCTGTTATAACTTATGTATAACCGTCTCATATAGCCATGAATCATATCAAACTTTGTCTCTTCAGGTTTGGATTCAAAACCCTAAGAATTTTATGGGGCAAATGCTTGTCTACAGAAGAGAACTATTGTTATTGGATAAGTCCTAGGGGATTTTGTGCAGCAAGTGAAACGAAGTAAGTGAAATTTTTGCGAGTGTTTCTCTCCAAGAGTGCTGAATTATGTGGAAAAATAAAATTACGATTAAATATGTGTGATGTTTTGTTACAAGACAGAATGAATATTATTGGCTGCATATCGTAGAATTATCTACAACAATTTCAGTTTTCCTTAAAAATAAGTACGTGAACTTCTTATTAACTCTCCCCCCACCACTAAAGAATATTGAATTACTCTGAAGAATAAAATGTGTAAGAATTTTGTTTTCGTCTAACCACACATAGTATGTTAAGCAGCTTTGCTGTCATTCTTACTTTCCGTTTCTCTGCTAATTTTTAATTCGCGCATATTCAAATGAGTTAGAAAAAGATAGTATTTAAAAACGGGTTTTAGATTGCTTAGTCAAAGCGTGTTCCGCCCGCTGAAGGCCACGTTATTAGTTGCAGTTCTAAAATAGCAGTCTGTCTACGGCGTTGTTTTGTTCTTGCCAATATTGCTTGTCACGCCGGTATAGGTTTGAGCCAACTTACGCATTATTTATTTCTGGGTAGCCTTTGAGCTAACTTAGAATTTATCTTACTTTCAAATATGAATTCCTTTCTTTTTTAAATAAGCTATAAAGGCTGGTTGGTTTGTAGCACAAAAAGTGTCTTCTGTTGAATTATTTTGAGCTCTAAGTAAAAGTGTCTTTTACACTCTTCTTACGATCTCTGTCTTCTTACTGGACATAATTATAAGTCGCTTAGAATCTAGGTTAAATCTCGATTTAGTTTATGCTTCCCAAGACGGCGAGACTCAGCAAATGTTTTTGATTCTGTTTGCTAAAGTGTAGAATTATTATTAATGGTTATGTCTCAATGAAATTAGCGCATCAATCTCAATTTCTTCCAAGTAAATTAAGTCAAATTTTTAGCAGTGTTTTTTTCTCTAAGAATACTGAATTACGCAGAAAAATTAAATAATTTTTATTCCATACAAACAGTTATGACATTAAATGTAATTATTCGTTATATTCTAAAGCCTTTTTTTTTCTTATTTACTCATTATGTTCCTTACACAGGTAACAAATAATCTTTAAACCATATCTTTTACATCCTCTATTTTTAAAAAAGCTTTTGATAAATATACTTCATTAGCGATTGAGGAGTGCTTTCTTTGTCGATATTGAGATATTGATGAATCATCTTTCTCTAATCATTGCAATGTATGACATTTTAAAAATTCTTTGGGAAAGTACAGTAATATTGTATGAAAACGGAAATCTTTAAGAACTGTGTATATAATATTTTTCTGTGACACTTAATCTAAATTATTAAAATGGATTTTTGGAGGAAATATCATTTTTATTAAGTATTCATAGGTAAAAAATAAATTATTTCTGCTATAGAAGATAATTTTTTAAACCTTATCATTGTTTTATTTGCATCAAACGTTTTATCTTTTACAGTAAGAAAACAAAAATTCTTTGTTTGTTTACATCTTCCTGTGATAACAGGAACTACTTTTCTTTTAAAGAATAAACAAAATACTGTATAATGTGCCAATTCTAAACTTTATGATTTTATTATACTGTCTGATGCCTGTAACGGACTTGGCTGAAATAAATTGAGTAGTCTTAAAACAAGCGCATAATCAAGGAGAGTCAGAGAAGAAAGTTCTGTAGATAAAATAATTTCAATAATAGTTCCTTTCTTCAGTTCGGAGAAGATAACATTAAAATTTCTTCTTTTGAAGAAATGATACATTTTATTTATTTTTTTGAAGGTTATGAAACTTGGAGGGAACTAATTTAACTTTCATTACTCTATGTTCTTAACTGCGGTAGAACACACAGGAAATGCTTAATTTATCCTGTTTAAACATGCAAGGACTGCTGCCTAAGGAGAGGTGTTTTTTTGGCTGACATTATATGAGAAGCTAGCTCGTACTTTTGCTGTACATTGGAAATCTGCAAGCCAAAGAAACCATGTAACAAAGAGTCTGTCGGATCAAAAATCAAACATGATTGTAAATATCAAAATTTACTCTAATATTGACTACATTCGATAAGGTACAATATTCTGTATCAAAGCAGTAAAATTAATTTTCAAAAATGCATTACTTGGAATTCAAATTCTAAAAATATAATATAGAGTATTTTGAAGTTACATAAAAGAACATCTACACCTAAATAAACATTAGTCACATAAAAGTAACACTGGCAAAATACGTAAATTCTCCCAGTTTAAAAGCAAAAAAGCAAACAAATATCTCCCTGAGAACTAACTTCGTATTATAAACCATAAAAAATTAAACTGAGTAAAAGATACTTTAAAAAAAAATCTGAAAGTTTTCAGATTTTGTATTAACGCCCTAAGCAGTTTTTTTAACGTTTAGTGTGTTACCTTTGTTAAATATCTTGTTGTTCTTTGCACTTAAACCATAAAATTCAATTCAATAATATCACAAAATAATTTTAAAAGAGCATTCTTTAGAATTTCCGATACACAGTCTCGCGTGCTGGGGATAAAAATGATTTTTTCCGTACAGTGTTGTCATGGCTAGCTTTAAAATCGTTGGGTTTCTTTATCAAAAACTCATAAATGCTTTATAAAATATGAAATGGCCAATAAAACAAATTCCAAATTCGGGCTTCCAGATGTCCATATTCGAGTGGAGACGTACGTTATTAAAAATTTGATGGGTCTATTTATCGTTGCTTTATCACAATGCGAGAAACATTCGTATATTTACGGAGATTCTTCATGATTTAATTTCTTTAAAAATAATGGAGGCCTCTAATATTTGGTGGCAGCAATTTAAAAAGTGATTCGCCGTTTATAGTAAATCAACGCAAAATGCCAAAGCAAATTTAATAGCCCTTCTGTGCTATTACACAAATACCAGAAAAGTGAGAAATAATTAATGTAAAACAAAAGAGATGGTCTTTTCTGTGTAAAGGTAAACCTTGATTTAAGACGAGACTTAGAAAAAGTGTTAAGACAGTTAGGATATGAGAAATCATCTTTCCCATGTAAACACAAATTCTCACTGATTTTGAAATGGTTTTAAATCTCTCTCATAATCATATCATTAACTAAATTTGTAGATTCATTAGGTTATATTGATGCTGAAAAGCGAAAATATACAATGCCTTCACCGGAATTCGAACTTCAAACCTCCCGAATACGCTTCGAAGAGGCATCTATATACACTACGAAGCCATGCGGAAATGAGGAAAGAAAGTGCTTTATATACTGCCTCTTTTAAAACGCGACTGGGAATTAAGGCCAAATCTTGATGGTGACTAATTATCATTTTTTAGTTTGGCGTCACTTGTAGGGTCTTGCAGAAATATTTCGATGTCAGGAGTTTGAAGAAATCTAGGAAACACTCGCCTAGATTCAAACTCCCGACCTCCCGAATATGCGTCGAGCGAGTTACATCACAAAGGCGTGCGGAAAGAAGCGAGAAACTACCTTATAAATTTATTATATGAGTTGCATCTGATGCCATTATATATTCACATATAACGTATTTGGATCAAGATTAATTTTATACGTTCAAATTGTAATATTTTGTGCATATAAACCCATGAGGCATAACTTAGTAGGACGTCTCAATTGCGGAGATTTTGCTTTCGAAATTTCCTGTAAATAAGCCAAGATGTTTAGTTGATTCCCATGCTTGTAAAAAAAAAATTAAATACTTTTAAGTAATTTTTGTCAACGTTTGATAACTTTTTCTTCTAAAATGGAAAGCACTAGTAATTTTAACAGTATAGATATCATTAATTTTATTACTAAAATAATAAGCTAATAAATAAACCAATTACAAAGTGCTTTTTCCACTGGTGGAATAGCTTCGTTAAAGGTATGATTTTGGAAGATCTATAGCAGATTCCACCGATGATTAAAATCGTTCTTTAAAAACTAATTACATTTCATGATTTTTCATGGAGTTATACACTGTTCAAAATTAAAGTGCGATGCCTTACAAAAACATTTTCGCAATGAAATATAATTATATATCATTTCTCTGGAATAATAAAGCTCTTCGGTTTGGCTACTTTATGTCGGCTAAACATAGATCCGTTTCCAGTGAAAAGCTTTATACGTATTTTTAGAAGCGTTAATTAATGATTCTTTGTTCAACAATAATAAAAGTTTGAGAATTTCTGCAGATTACACGTAATGTTTTGCCCTATTTAAATACCTAAATGACTTCGTTAAATCTCATTTACCCTTTTTGTAAAAGGACTTTCATTTCCTTGCAAGGTTCTAATTTTAGTATCATTTTACTAAAGCAAAGCAATCCTTGACGAGAAGCAAAACTGCGTCAAGTTTCTAAATTTTTCTTCACCACCAACTCGTAAGCTTCTATCCAAGAAACTGAATTTTTGTTAGTTTAAAGCTGTTTTCTTTGGTGCCAATTAATGTCATAGAACCTACAGCTATTTCCTAATATCGTTCATTCAAACACTATTCCATTTTTTTGTTTCGAATTTAAAATTAGTATCTTTCCTTAACATGTTCTTTCTTTACCTATTTAAGAATTTCCTTCTTGCATTCATTGCAATAGAATTCCTTTTAATAGTTTGAACAAACAAAAGCTGCAAATGCTTCAAATTATTTTCTTTATATACTGTTAATAATAGTTAACAATTTTCTTTCAATTCCTGTGTTTAAATCGACTAAAACTCATTTCAATGTGCATTATATGATTCGTTATCTGTTCTACTTGTATTTTATATTTCTTTGTATTATTTTGTATGGAAGTAAGATAATTATTTCAAGGAAATGAACAGATGTGTGTATATTGAGCTTAACTTAAATCATGTGATAGCTAATTATTTCCTTAATTTAATTTTTATACTTACAATAAAATATCTATCGCTGCTATAATACTCTTCGAGTAATATGCTGAACGTCGAGTTTTATTTCAGCTTCGAATTTGTTTGCATCATGTCATTAGTTACGATATCAGAATTTATAGGCAGAAATACATTTAGATTCTATTTGTGTTATTATTTTTCTTCTGAAATCACTTCTCGTTGATGTATTTGAAATGACTCCCTCTACCATAACAAATATATTTATAATTTTACTGGTAATTTCTTTCTCGTTGTCAGTATAAATTAGCAGCATTTCTTTCCGCTTACATTGCAGAGTCCAATCATCGGAAAGTTGTTTTTCAAGCTGGCATCATCTTCTGTAATCACATGACTAGAGCTAGTCGTTTTGTTGTCAGAGAACCTCATATTCAATAGTCTAAATATACAATTGATTAACCGGCTGTAATATAATAACAAAATTGCATTTCATGCATCATTCATATGCCTTTCTGAAGAATTTCATGAAATGTTCCCACCGAAACGTTTTAAATCAGACTTAAAGTTTGGAAATTAATATTTTGAAAGTGCAATAAAAAGAGGATCAAAGTGCGTAAGCATACAGAAGTATATTAAACTGTAGGTACTAGATCAAATTAAGCTCTAGGGATACTAGATCCAATCAAACTCTAGGAGTACTAGATCAAATATTAACTCGTAACTAACTACGCTGAATTTAATTTTAACTTTTAAAAATTAGATACAGTAGTGATCCAAAAATTAAGCTCTGTTATTTCTAAAAGTCATGTTCTAAAAAATATGTTAGGAGATACAAAAGTTATTGTGCAAAAATGAAGTATTTAAAAGAATTAAATCTGCTTTCTTAAATTCTTTTCTTTCTCGTTTTGTAACTTTTGATACCCTTGTTTCACGATTAAAAAAAATAATTATCAATTTCGACTTCTTGTGGCTGGTATGAAACTAATATACGCTGTTTTCCCAGCAGTACAAAGTGAGATTATGTAAAGAAACACATTTAAGGCAATTTAATTACGCTTGGAAATAACCAGAAAACATTTTAACCCCAGAGGATAAAAAAAGCAATTGAAATATATTCGAAACCCTGGAAAGGAAATGGCGGTTTCACGCAGTAGGATCTTTAATCACACCGTGTTAAAATCTATCACTGCAATTCATATGATATAAAACTATATATTTTATATGCATTTGCGTACTGTTATATGTCCTAGCACTTGAATTTTGATCTTAACAGGATGATTATAACGCCCAGATGTTAAAGAACAAAAGGGCGAGATATTTTAATGGAACTTTTTAACAATAGAATAAAATGAACAACAATACACCTGTCAGCTAAGGTACTATCTAAGGCAACGTATTTTCTCCCTCCTTCCAGCATGCCTTCGTGTTGTAACGGTAGCACGCTCGGCGCGTTTTTGAAAGATTCAGGTTTGAGTCCCGCCAAGAGTATATTTCATATTTCATGTCTCCTGCTTCAAAATAACCTAATGACTCTACAGTGGCGCCAGAACAAAAAAGTGATGGGTAATAATTCGTCATCACGAGTATTTGGCGATTGCGTCCGCTAATCACCAGTCGCTCTTTAAAAGGGAAATGTATATGGTAATTTCTCCCTCCTTCCAGTATGCCTTCGTAGTAAAGGTAGCACACTCGGCGCGTATTAGAGAGGCCCAGATTCTAATCCCGGCGAGTAAATTGATTCTTTTTCATGTTCCCTGCTTCAAAATAAAGTAATGACTCTACAACACACAAAATCATTTCTATCCCGAAGAATTTAAACATGATAAGAAAGCATTTTTATTTTATCAATTAGAAATAGTAAATTAAGAAAAATATGAGGCAAGGGGCTTTTAGCATGCTATCGAAAGTCTAATTCCATTTGTTGCAGGAATTTCTATTTACAATGTACCTTATCTTTATAAGGCAGCACAACTTCTTGAGAGTTACGTTGAAGATAATTGAAAAACCGGTTCATCATCATAAATTCTGAAAATAAAAATTTCGAATTCAACATTTCACAAGTTTCAACACCAGCCGAAATTCTCACTACGTCCTGCTTATGTTAAAGAGGAAGGAAGCTTTTCTTTTCCTTTGCTCAACGCATGTCATCTTTCTCACGGAAAAGGCCAAGCTATAGAATCCAATAACGCAAAACTTCTGTCAATACTGAAATAAATAAATTTTCTGGTCTTCTTCTTTCCATTCCATCATATGGTCGTATTTCTACCCTGAATCCATTTCTGAAATGAAATTCCGCTACTGCGGTTGTCGAAAACAGGGGAGGAAAATTATTTACATGAATTCCTTCCAGAAGCGAATTTCTATTAAATGAGAGATATATTCTAACCCCTTATCAAATATCAGCCTTGGTGCTTCTGATGATATAGTTTCTCGTGCGCGAAATAGACTTTAACAAATAAAAGTATAATTTTTCTTCAGAAAAGTAAGGGAAATTTAAAATATTATTTCTTAACTGGTGAAATTTATAGCAGGGGTTCTTAGTCTTACTTCCTGAACATTCGAAACTGTACATTCTATAGATTAAAGTGACGTATGTCGGAACGATATTATGCGTCAATGGTAAACAGCTTGATTGCTCCTCTACCTTTTCAGCGTCGCGCGCAAATTATTCTTACGTCCCTACGTCTTGCACAGACTTAAAAATCTTCTGATGCATGTGTTCTTGTGCGCAATCGTAATTTATTCACAAGAAACCTATATAAATCAAAGTATATGAGAATTTCATGACGCTTATAGACTTTAGTCAGACGTGATAAAGAGATTTTGCCCAATGCACACAAAAATCATTCATCTCCGAGCATTGTTATAATAAAATTGACAACGATTTGTTCTGCAAAAATTAAAAATCTAAAGTTTTTGTATGAGTCTCCTAAAACAAATATTTTATTTCATAAGACATCTATCAAGTTTTACTTTATTCAGGGAAAAGAATTTATATGCGAATTCCAAGGAACTATTTCGGCATGAATGTGATGAATTCGTTTCGGTTCATGTTTCAGATCATTTCAATCCACGTAATGAATATAAATCTAAGATTTTCTGAGAACAGATATAAAGAACTAAGAACTATTGAAGAAGCAAAACCCCACTTCTATGAATAATGTTTCCATTATGAGTAGAATAGCATCCATTACTAATTTGTAAATGCCTTTTTCGTTTTCATTGAAATAATGTAAAAAATATATTTCCGAGTTTTACACATAACTTTGTAGTGTTTGTTAGTTGAACGAAGTATAATATTTTATTAACTGGAATTTTTATTCGTGAAGACAGTACAAATAGTTACAGTCACAGTGCTTTAGTAGTTTTCATAAAGGTTTTCATCTTATTTTCAAATCTTTCAGCACCGAATACCGATATTAGAAGCATCTTATGCCACTAACAATAGTTTTACAAAACTTTTCATAAAGATTATCAATTAAAAATATTATATAAATGAAATACAGTTCAAATTGC
>KK119067.1:95996-109532 GCA_000611955.2 Stegodyphus mimosarum | reverse complement strand
AGCATTAAAAAGATAAAATAAATATTTTAATTAATAAAGGTTTGTAATTTTAATTAATTAAATTAAATTAAATTAATTTAATTGACTTTATTTATCTTTATTTAATTAAATATAATTTTAATTAAATAAAGGTAAATAAAGATTTTATTGCTTGTAGGGCTTATTTTAATTTCTAAATAGTTACTTTTAATTTCGAAACTCTCTTCTTTAAATTCTTGTTTTGCACCTATAGCTCCCTGCTAGAATGAGGTTTCAGTACCGCGTTTTATGTAAATGAAGTAGAACAGGTATTTAATGGGGAAGCTCAGTTACTTCCGTAGAAGAGCTCAGAAATTCTCAGTAGAGGTATTCTGCCTTCGGGCTATGTCGTTGCTTTAAGCATATCTTACTACGTTCAGCCGTAGCCTTACGTGTCTGTTAGTATTCGCCGGTGAGGTTTAAATAGGGACCAACTCGGTTAGTTATTTCTGTACAGCTTCGACTTGGTTTCAGTTACTTAGAATTAAGTTAGTTTCTATCTTAAGTTAATGCCCAAGTGGATGCTTTTCTGTAAGCTCGAGAAGGGGTCGATTGTATTATTTCTGTAAGTGAATAAAAACCTATTTCAACCTTTCTTTAGACTCATTCTTATAACTGTAAGAAGACTAGCGAATAGCCACTAAACTCTTCACCAAGCTCAAGAAGCCAAGGACATGTAAATTAACTAGTACTTCATATACTTTTAAATATCATGATTTTTCTTAACAATGCAATTATAATTAAGGTGAAACAACACGCCTAATAAATATTAAATGTTCATTTGCACTTTGGCAGCTTAGGATGATGATTCGGTAAAACCATCGAAACAAGTCCTGTGAAAATTTGCAAATATAAAGCTGATTTTTGTTGTTTGATTTCTAAATTAATGCAATTATAATTAGAAAAAAATTAAATCTTAAGTTATACACAATGAAAGCCTTTTTGACATTGGCTGTTTCCCAAATTAGTTAAACGATAAAATATACGCGTATTTCACGCAATAAAACTCTTGCCATAACCTTGTAGATGATAAATAATATGGCAGTGTTATAATGTAACGGTCCAAAACTTTTCGGGGCCCTGCATAAGACATATCTAGCTTCCAACTTTCACTCATAGAATTACATATGTTAGAAGCTGGGCTTATCCTATAGATGCACTTCTCTTTATATATAATGTAAAGCTTGAAATTATCTGACTTTGAGGTTTCAGATTTAAAGAAAACATAGCTGCTTTGGTTAAATATAGCTTTATTTCTTCAAATTCTTTAATATCCTGAAGAAACATAACATAATACAAAAAATTCGATAGAAGAAATTATTGTCTAGCCATCTCATTCTGGCGGAACTGGCCATCCCATTCATAGCCTGAACTTCGAATTCTTTGCGCCAGGAATGCTGAAACTTTTTCTATTAGTGTTCAGTTCAAATTACGGTTTATTATTTTCAGATGTGTAGTTTGCCACCTGTTATATTTCTTTTTAAAAATCATATTCTATTAACAGCGATATTAATAGATCTCGTCTATACTCGTACTCGTTTCTCAATCCGCCTTTAATGGCCACTAATCTTGTTTTTGTTTCGTTTTGAAATGTTGTTTTCCGTAAATGTAACTAAATAAAAGCAATTTAATACATGCATACATACATGTGGAGGGCCACTGAAGTACCTGTCTCGTGCCGTTTGTCATCCCTGCCTTAGGTATTCGGAATTACTATGCCAGCCTCTGGAATACACACTATCCGGCAGCTTAGGATTGACATTCTATCTTCTAAATGGCACTCGCCCCGTCGGCTCCCAAGACTACCTGTTTACCATTCATTCATATTTCGTGGTGCCACAACTAGAAATATAAACTTTTATACCAGCGGCGGTTGCTATTGCTTGAAGAGAATCGGAACTAGCAAATCTTTGGCTATTTGACACACTGGAAACGTACACTGCACAAAAAAAGGGAGCGGACAGTTCTATATCTTCCGTTTCTAATGAGCCGATTGACGAAACTGAACTTTCATGTCTCAAAGCGCGACTCAGGATATGTATTACATTTATATTCAGCATTGTTCTAATACAGCTATTTTGACACAAAATCGGACTTTTTGTGAAATGGCATGCCCATTTTTTTCCATATATCGATTCCACGACTCGAATTATGCCAAAATGCCAAGTTTTATAAAAATCGCACGAGTAGTTAATTATTAAAAAAAATTAGCTTTCGAAATTTTAGCTTCTCAATGTTAATTAAGTTTGGTATATATTTATTAATATCTCTTTTTTATTAAATTTATTTAATTCTTCCTTTCACATTTCGAAATTAAGGTTCATTCCAAATAACATTAGCCCATTTTTGATGATTTATTTTTAAAATTTGTATTTTTAAATAATTCTTATAAATTTTTTGAAAAATATTTTAATTATAACCTATAAACTTTTTACCATCATCGTAAAGTAGATGCATTTCTAAGCATACCTGCAAAAATTAGAGTTATTTATTCAAAATTTCCGAAGATATACGTGAATTTATATCTTGGCGCGTTTTGAAATTTGGCATATTTGTTGAAAGCGATAATAACATCAAATGTGGTTTAGGCACTTTGTTAAAATTATTTGAAAGTAGAACAACGTGACTTTTTTTCCGCTTATGCACAACGTAAAATGGTAGGAACGATGTGACTTTTTTTTCGCTCCTGCACAATAGAAGGGAAAGGAAAATAGGTTGCCATATACTAAGAAGTTTGCCGAGTGAATTATTCCTGGCGCAAACTGAAAATATTGCGCCAAGATAAATGTTTGAATTTCTCCGTAAATTTCGCGAAGTAGTATTTAAGAAAGGTTCAACTTACTTCGCCAGAGAGAGCTAGGATTCCTGAGTAGCGCGTGTTTGCCTTCGGGCTAAATCTCTCGTGAAGCTGTTACGCTTGGCCGTATATTACACGCCTTTTGGTATTCTCCGGCTAGTTTAAATTAAGGGCCAAATACGTTAGATAATTGTGTTAGCTTCGACTAAATCTCTTAGTTTTAATTTATTTCTTATTTCGTATTCTGAGTTTAAGCCCAAGTGGAGACTTGGGGACAACTGTTCAACTTATTTTGAGTGAAATAAAAGGTAGTTAACCCTTTTGAGTCTACGAGTTTAGTTATTTGAACTCAGCGATGAGTCGCTTAACAGTTCACAATGGTCCTCAACGTTCGTTTAATAGAATAATAGTGAAGAACTCTACAGTATTTCACCGTAAAAGTAAGTTAAAATACAATGCTACTTCCTTTTAATGATTCTCATTGCTTCTTAGCATTGTAAACTTAGCTTATTGTAAACTTGTGCTTAGCTTGTAGTCATAGATTTACTAAATAGTTGATTAAATTGAATGATTTACTTCCATGTGCGAATTGCCACGAGGTAAATCTGAAGTACCTGAGTCGTCATTTGTACACAGGAGCTTAAGGAATAGTAACACAATGCATAAAAAAATAAATCAAAGACATTTTATTTGAAGTTAGAGGAAAAAATTTAGTATAAATGAATTCGTTTTAAAGGAAACTGAATGTCTGCATATTTTTATACAAAAATTTCGTTCTTTATTTATAATTTGAAATGAAAGCAACAAAGACGGAGCCTCATTATAGAATAAAACAAAATCTTTTGGTGTACTTAAAATTTAAATACAAAAAGGTTAACTATTCCAGAAGTAATTATTTATTTATTTCGCTATCTTAAACGAAAATCGAATATATGTAATACTTACAAAGAAAAGCTTTAAACAAGATATTCAAGCATTAAAAATTAATGATTCGCATTGAAGAATAAGTTTATGCTGTAAAAAAATTTGGCAAGCGTGCTATAAATTTGTGTACAATTCAGTCAGTTTCGCTTTCAATTTTAGGCTTAAATTATCATTAAATTAATTCCATACGTCATAAATATAATTAACATACGGATGCTACTTGTTTACTATATCTACTATTATTGTGTAATAGTTACGTAAGATACGTGTAAAGCGCACCAAAAATGTAAATGAAGAAAAGCTTTTACTCAGCACATTTTTCCAAGAGGTATCGTCTAAATTTAATTTGTAAGTTTTAAGACGCAGGTAACACGTAAAGCTCAGAAGATGCTTATAATAATGGTAGCAATGCTATCGTTGGTAAAAATAAAATTGCTTGAAATTTTGGAGTTTAGAATTTTCTTGGACACCGCCCCCAAAAGATTAGCATTCCCGACAGTATTCTAATTGCTTTGCCACATATATCCAAAATAAATAAAGAAAAAAATAAAGTATTGTGCAAGGTACAATGTAGTAATATAAATACTTAACACATAGATAAACATTAGGCAATTTCAAATTTATTCTTCTATTTATATTAGGTAATATTACGCAAAATACGTTTTTATTTACAATTATTTAAGTTCATGTTATTAGGTAATTTTAAACTGATTTTTTTATTAATTCTTTACTTTAGAACAGGATTCTTATTTAAATAAATAACATTTGTTGCTTTATAGGGTGTTGTTTTATTTAAAAATGGATGGTAAATTTTAAGGTTCATAATTTCGTGTATTAGTTTGCAGCGGTTCTTCAATTTCTATATTATTTCGTTATATTTAAGATGTTTACAAACCGCTTTCGTGGAGAAGGTCGTGAAATATTTAGAAATCAAAAATGGTTTGATGAGTCTTTTGCTTGGACATATGTCATAGTGTTTGTCATGTCTTTTACTGCAGTTTTGTTACAGTTACGTTCGTGGCTACGAACAGTTTTAAATTGGGTGTCTTTCGTAATTAATGCATTGTTCTATCGAGCTGAATAAGTCAAAATTATCGGGTTAGCCTATATTTTAGGATGGCTCTTCGATCATCGCCAAGTTGTTGTTTCATTTATGGTAACCTGAGTAGCTGAATGTTATCGAAACCCTATTATGATGTGATTAGTTGCTTGATTGAGATGAATTTGACTGATGGGAAAGTATTTGTAAGGGCTTATTTCTGCGTTGGATATAAGTTAGGAAGTACGTTCCTTATTTTGCGCTGTACATTTTAAATTAGCTGTATGTTTTTAAAATGGCTGTATGTTTGCATGGGAAGTTTCTGTACGATTTGGAACGAAAGAGAAAAAAAGCATTAATTGACTGGTGTGTAAATGTAGGTTTTTTAGGTGTCCTGTTTGTACGAAGGAAATGCTTATGGTCAAAGGTAAAGATCGTTCAGATGGGTTTGTGCAAGCAAAGTTCATGCAAGAAATGCCATCGACAGTCCAGCACTACGGAGGATATTTTTTACTCTTATTTTTGTGAATTTATGTGGTGACGGCAGTATGCATATAATCAGATAATTTTAGAAAGTTTTTGGACGCTGTTAAGGAATTTTGTGTGTCACAGAAATATTTTAATATGGTAAGTCGATATTTTCTTTTTGTAGTGAGTATATGCGATAAAATGTATTTCCATTTTTATGTTATTTTATTGAGTGATTTAAAATGCAAGTTATTGAGCTTCGACTGGCTACAAATTTTATTCAATTTTAGAGATGAGTAACTTTGCTTTAACATTATATGCCGTCATCTTTCTCCTGATTTTTAAACGAAAATAGATCGATGTGTAAATGGACAAAGTCAAGGGAGTGCGCAATGCGAAGTTTGTGCAATTCTCTGAATTTTTTTAAGTAAAAATAAATCGATGGGTACATGGACACCGAGTTTGTGTAATTCTTTGATTTGTTATTTCTGTTTTGTGTAGCGGCCGTCTTGATATTGTGCCTTGGTAGCCAATCGCCAATTTTAGCCGAAGGGCACCCTGAAATATATTTTTACTAATTATCGAACTTAGGGATTAATAAACGTGAGGCTCTTTATTGAGTGTTTTTTTTTGCAGATTCGAAAACTGTTGTCTGGTATGGCATACCAAGGCAACTAATTAGCAGGCTTCTTTCTTGAATGAACCATGAAACCATGAACATTTCTTGAATGAAGGACAGCCACCAATATATTGTTTTACAATTCATTGACTTATTCCTTCAGAACAGACATCACGCCTGGATACAGCAACATAGCACAAAATGTCATGTTGTAGATTTCCCCGTGAAGATGCTGAAGAGAGTTTTATGCTGTAAGATTCTAGCTTTCTTAAAGTTACTTTGTTTGCTAGATCTTTAGTTGAACTGTGAAAAGACTATTCGCTGAGTTCAAACTGTATCAATAACAACACCTGGAAAGGGTGAAAAGACCCTTTTATTCAATTCAAGAAAAGTGTCAATTCCTGGTGCGTACAATCCGAGCCAATACATTTGGTTGCAACTCAAAAAAGAAATGTAAAATTGAAACTAAACCTAAATTTAAGTAATCAGCCAAAGCGCACAGAGATAGTTAACGCGAGCTGGCTCTTGAGCCTAACACCGAAGCAAACAAACCGGCAATTAATATGCACGGCCGTAAAATAGCAAACTTAACGTGGTCGAAAGGCATAACACGCTCTTTCTGAAGTAGCTGACACCAAGTTAAACAGCATCTTTTTATCCTACTTTGCATAAAGCGCGAAATCGAAATGTTATTCTGGCAATAAAGCGTGGGTTAAAAGCAAGAGCGATAGGAAAGGTGGCTTTAAAATAAAATTAACTATTAAGTAAATTAAATAAATCCCCACAGTGCAAGTAAAATATATCTGAAGACTACGAACATCTCCAATTCTCATCAATCTAGTTACTTTTAAGGGGAGGCTTAGAACGAAGTATAATCATAAAAAATATAGGGATCTTCTACGAGTTGAAAATGAAAGTCGCTGCAGCCATTGACAGCCCAGATAAGAAAACGCGAGACACATTGCTAGGAACATATTGAAATATACAAACTGAAACAGTTTGCACTGAGCTTAATGAACGTCATTCTTAATATATCTGAACATATTAAACACATATTTCATTTGAACCGAGTTAGGGAAAAAACAGATAAGAAATGTTTAACTTGTGTCATAATGTTTAACTTGAGTCACCTGTGTCATTAGTGTCATCCTGCTGATTATGGAAAGATTTAATATTGTATATTCTACCTAAACAGCTGCTCATACTGTACCGTGGTTCGGATGCTGTTAATAATATACTGACCAACAGCTCCTAGTCGTATTTCAGTCTAGAAGAAGAAACCTTCTAAGGTAGCCTTTGGTTAGTTAAGATAGAATAACTCGCCGAGCAAGTAATCATTTAGAAGTTTAACAACAAAAATCAGCGTTGTATTTGCAAATTTTCACAGGACTAGGTTCTATAGTTTTACGGAATCATCACCCTCAGCTGCCAAAGAGCAAATGAAAGAGATAACATACTCCAACTGAGGATGATAATTCCGTAAAACTATCGAAACTAGTCCTGTGAAAATTTGCAAATATAGCGCTGATTTTTGTTGTTCAACTTCTAAATAATAGCCTTTGGTTCTTAAAAAGAATATTTTTAAAGTACAACATGCCACCGTAATCGCTCCCATATGTTCATTTGGGTTTGAATCTAGGGAGAGAAGTGACCAGTATGAACATGTCATATGCTTGGATACCAGTTATTATGTAAACTGAGTTAGATCTACGAGGATGTGCATTAAGTGAAATCCAAGACCAAATGCGCTGCTAAAATACCTCATAGTAATTAAGATGCCATTATAAATGTAACAACTAAAGTCCACGTATAATGCATGCAGACGTGAATGCGATCCTGAAATCTAGTGAAACAAAGTTTCGTCCGTCTCCATAAGGTTTTCTCTCGACCATGTGAACTGGGATACTATGCATCCTCAGGGATAGCAAAATGTGCATTAGTGGTGACTTATTATTTGCACTGAAGCATGACTCCTCAATAAAGAGTACATACTCTGGAATACTAGAAATGAACATAACTGCTGTAATCCGAAGTTTAGTTGCGCAATTGTTACCGTCCAGATGGTACAGTGGTTAGGCGAGCCGACTGCATACCAAAGGGCCCGGGTTCGAATCACTGAGAAGGCATGGTTCTAACTGTTTGTCCCTTCATAGGAGGCAAAGATGGTCCACCTATTAGGTGCCTCCATAATAAAGCGACCACCATTTCTGGCCTTAGTAGTGGCCAAGCCGAATTCGGCTGAGGGCCCGCCATTGGAAAAGGTAGCGAAATGGTTTCATGCCACTAAGAGCGTAGAGACACGTGTAGACAAATGCATTGAACAAGAGGGACATAATATCTAACATTGTTGCAGAAAAAGTACGTCTCATAAATATTTACATTTACTGTTGCTACAAGGATTTACTTCTAATTGAACAAAAGCCGTATATATTGCATACTTATAAATTTCCTTAAATGTGATATATCCAGTACCAGCCGCTTATTTAAATTACTTCCATTCCAAACCTATTTGAGTTTATTAAGCTGCTTTATGCTATTCATGAAATTTTATTTCTAACAAACAATGGATCTACCTGTGTTTGTTTCATGTAGTTCAATAACAGTTTTCCAACTGTATTCTCAGTTTCTTAAAACTGCTTATATCTTTTTTATCAGTACCTTTCTGTTCAAAAAATTTTTCTTTGAATCTGCGGTGCTTTTCTAGATCCGATTGATGATTGCATATCATCGCATTAGTTTCGCTGTCTGTTTTTGTAGTTAATCAATTTTTGTACACATTATTTCATTATTGTTGTGAACTGGTACATGTTATAAAAATGAATACCATAATTTCAAACGTTAACGATACTTCATAATTCTTTTGAGACTTGTACATGAAAGCTACATTTTTGGAAGTAGTTTTTAAATGGTTTAAAGATATTAATCGCCTGAACTGACTATTATATGCGAGATCTCTAGCAGAGATATCAACTTACTTAGCTCATTTGAAGTGCTTTCATTTTCACAAAATTAGTTCTGTTCGTCATTTAACCCTGTCAGTGTTATGGCCGTAAATATCTGTATAGAAGGATGGCCTGTCTTTGTTGTTGTGACTTATCTCTTGTCTAACAGTAACATCAGAACAAACCCACGAAATTCATTTTGGCAAGGAGTGGTTGGCAAGAGCTGTAGTTGGCAAGAACCTTAAACACCATACAGTTGACAGTACAACTTTTGATCAGTTCCGCTCCCAACTTTGGTAGCGATCAACCCGGAGGTGGGAGGGGGCAAGACTGGTCCAAGGGTCTGTCAAACATCTCCCCCTACCACAACCTTTCCAGAGGAATTTCGGCTTGCCTCATATTTAGAGTGCCCCCATGTCGCACAGACTCTATAATTTACAAATATCCATGCCTTCTCCGGGATCCGAACTCAGGCTCTTCGGTCAGATTCATTAAACACTACCCCGGTTGGGCGTTCTTTCTAATTCATTACACATGAAAATTTCTGCCGGCTTTAAATATATTCGATTTCGGATGTATTTTGCATGTACCCTGGAAGTGAAGGAATCAAGTTACAAAGTGAGACAGTCGTTTTTTTTTTATTATAATCAAGAAAATACCATTTATTCATGATATTTCGAAAAACTTTTAATTTTTAGGACTAAATCCGTTACGCTAGGAAGGAATGAACACCTTTTCTTTAATGACATTTTAGAGTTTTTATAATATTCTAAAATTAAAGATTGAATGTTGTGGCATTTGCAGGGAGAGGCACTAATGTCTTTCAGAAAGAGGTCAGAGACTCGTGTGCTGAACATTTATCTAATTAGAAAAGATATTTTTGCCATTTCTTAGGTCACTGTTCCATTTAAAAACTTTTTTTTATTTAATATTTGTCATCCATGAGTTCTTGTTGCTGTGGTAAGTTAGAAGTAAATTCTTGATTCCAATAACGTGGTTTTCTGCTTTTATCCTGAAGCAGTGATGTCTTCTTTACTGTTGGCTTCATATTATACGTTAATAACACAGTAACTTACTCCTGCAGTTTCTTAAACCAACTGGTTGTTTCACTTTTAAATATAAATTTGAGTGTCAGTTATGTTTTGTAACGCTGTTCAGTTTTGTTTGTATAATACAGTTTGAGTGGTTTGTATTCATTTAACAGCTTTTACCTAGTTATAAACTGCATAATGACCCTCATTTTCCTGCTCAATATGCAATTCCTGATGAACAATGTTGGATTTCTGTTTTTCAAATTTGTGAGCCATATGTCAGTTAATGTAAAATTTTCTCCTAACATTGTAGAGACATTAGGTGATTTTGAAAGCAGAAGATATGAAAAATGAGCAATGCCCTCGCTGGGACTCGAACCTCGGACTTTTCGAATACGCGCCGAGTGTGCTGACCATTACGCTACGAAGGCATGCTAAGAAGGCGGGAGAAATACCTAATGACATTTAACGAGTTACCGAAAAAACTCTAGAAAAAGAAATATTCTTTCCTTTTACAGCCTGAAACCATACTAAAAAACGCCTCTCAATTTTCTGTCTTTTTTGCGTTTTCTTGAGACATTTTCGCTTTTATTAGTTCTTATTTGTCACTTGTAAGTTTATTGATTATAATCCCTTGCTTACATAAACAACACAATGCCGTTATGGAAGTTCCCAATTTAAATGCAGTTTTTCTCTGGCTGCAGAAAAACATTAAATTTTTTGGTAATTTTTCCTTTCGTTTTCCTTAAGTCGTTTCGTTTGGCATTTTAGAATATTACAAGTTACGTACGCAACAAATGAAAAAACGTTGTTTCCAGTGATTTATTGAAATTTCTTAATTTGCGTTATTAACCAGCAAAACGATTGCCTTTTGTCTGTTTAATCAATATATCATTTCATGATTACAAGAAGACCGACGCAAAACCATATTCTTTCCATTCAAAGACATAACGTACGGCAACGTTTAGAAACATTTCATGAACATTTTTTTTGTAAATCTATGTGAATATACCACCATCTATCTCAAAGGGGCAATTTTGAATGTGGAAACCCAAAGAGATGGGCTACAGAAGACACACTTTTTCTTTCTATTAGCCCACCAGCGGCCTAGCGATAAAGTCGTTGAACATTAATAGTTCGGTCCGATGATCAAATCCCGCGAACGGGCTGGGCGAATGGACGTTTTCATGTTTTTCTCTACGTGTGTACTGTAGAGACATTAGGTATTTTTTGTCGTAGGAGGTGGGAAGAATGAACAATGCCCTCGCCGCGACTTGAACCACGTACCTCTGGAATATGTGCCGAGCGTGCTGACCATTACACCACGAAAGCATGTTAAGAAGGCAGGCGAAATACCTTACATACTCCCCCTTTTAAAGGGGGACTGGAGATTAGAAGATCGAGCCCAAATTGGGTGCGTTGCGCCAACCCCTCAAGGTTCCGGGAAAGAGGTTGAACCTCGGCCTCTGTTCTGCGGGGGGAACGACCTGTAGTGCCATTACGTTCGGCGGAACTGGGAAGCCCTATTGTGATTGTGATCATTCACCACCTTTTTTAGTTCGGACGCCACTGTAGAGACATTAGGTTCTTTTGGAAGCAGGAGATGTAAAAAATGAGCAATGCTTCTCCCCGGGACTCGAACTACAGACCTCTCGAATACGCGCCAAGCGTGCTGACCATTACACCACGAAGGCATGCTAAGAAGGCGGGAGAAATACCTTACATACTCCCCCTAGGGGATCCAGTCGCCAAATCCTGGTGGTAAAGAAACATCATTCACTACCTTTTTTAGTTCGGACGCCACTGTAGAAACATTAGGTTTTTTTTTGGAAGCAGGAAATGTGAAAAATGAGCAATGCCCTCTCCGGGACTCGAACCACGGACCTCTTGAATACACGCCGAAGGTGCTGACCGTTACACCACGAAGGTATGCTAAGAAGGCGGGAGAAATATCTTATAACACAAGTTAGTTTCCCTTAGAAAGTCCTCCACGAAGGCATCCTTTCTCTCAGGTAGATTGATTTCGAGCGCTTGGTCATATTCAAATAAAACAAAAAAACTACCTTCTGTTATCTGGTGTTTTAAAAGGAACTCACGCTCATTTATTGAAGGATAGAAGGAGGTTGTTTTTATTAACCTTGAGTAACCTTGCGGTAAAGAGATTCTCTCCTTCTGAACACATCTACGAGCAAAGAACTTTGAAAGCAGTATCTCACAAGTAACAGAAACCTGGAAGGGGGCTAGAAAATTTCTGCCAAACCCGTTTTATTGAAACACTACGTACTTAAAAGATAAAGTCCAGTTCAGAATACTTTAAATGGATGAAACTAAAGAAATAGTCTTGTGACAATCTGAGTTTAATAAATGACGAAGATGAATTTAATAAACGGAGGATTTCTATTGATTATTGTGTGTTTGTTTTGGTTACTGAAATTTTGAACCTAATAAGCTACTTAGTTTATTAATCGGTGGGTCTCGTACTGTCTTCTAATACACTCGAAAAATTAGAAAACGACAGTTTGGCATGAAACTGCTGTGAATACTGACACCACAATGGAAGTCAAATTAATGTTGCTTAGGAATATGACTTTTTTATATTCCAAAGTCTATTTAAATCTTTGTGGACCTAGAATCTCACTTTGAATCTACAGGAATTAATCATTTAATTCTTTAGTTTGTAAGCTAGATGGTCATAGGCTTCAGATACATTTTTGTAACGAAAAACGCCTTTTCTAACATCATCATATTGAAATTCATAACACGACATTTTGCGCCATTATGCTATATTCAAGCATGATGTTCCTTTTTCAGCAATAAGGCAATGAACTGCCACATAGTATCTTAGTAGGTCTCAGCGCTCATGGTAGTTTCTAAAAAAAGAAGCCTGCTAATTCGTTGCATTGTCATGGCACACCAGACAACAGCTTTCGCAAGATGCAGAGAAAAAACTCGAACTCGATAAGCAGATCACGTTTTCTGAGTTTCTAGTTCCTTGATTTCCCCTTCAATGAAATCACACTTCAGGCGCAAAAAATATATGATTTAAAACTGAAATGTCACGACGACTCAGACTGTTACAAAACCAGCTGTAAGTGATGCAACACATGCTATGACACCTGTTCTCGTTCCCGGTTTAGATTTTGGAGCAAGTTTATATTGTAGCATTTTTACAAAATCTAAAGTTTTATGACTTAAACATTTATGCTTAAAATGGATATTCATGAAAGCTGAGAATTCCAAAATAAACGGTAAACTTACATTATCTTTTTATGCAAACAATTCCAAGAAATGGGCATTGCTTAACTGTAAATTTCTGATAATGCAAATTAATTTAGTTCAGTAGTTTTTTTAATCACCTAGAGCTTCATTTAATAGCCATTTTAGCAATGCCCTCGCCGAGACATTTCGCTCTATGTCCCGGCAAGGGACATTTCGCTCAATGCTCGCAAGGATTGCGCCACTGCAGGGGCCGGAATTGGTGGCCATTCAATATGGAAGCAGCTAACAGGTAGGTTGCCTCCTATTGAAGGCATGAACAGTTACAACCATGCCTTCTCCGGGATTCGAGCCCGAGCCCATCGCTACGGCAAGTAACTAAGACAGCCAAAACGTTTTTCCTTGTACGAAGTAACGAAGGTATTGTAATCGCGAAAAGTTTCCGATATTGTATTTCAACGAAAATATCCATTTTGACCGCT
>KK119067.1:58172-95852 GCA_000611955.2 Stegodyphus mimosarum | reverse complement strand
CTCTTCATTCCATTTGAACGATGTTTTTGCGTAACATCTATACATGCGGACAGAATAAAGGACTCTTTTCCCCAAAGCGGACGTGAACCTCCCTTTTTGGTTGCAATCAGCATCACCAAATATTTATATATTTTCGAGCTCGGTGAGCTACGCTTTTTATTCTTATATGTTGGTAAATTGTGCATTGTTTGCTTTAAAAGTGATTGAATTATATTGTTCTTATGTTCGGTTAACGTTTTGAAGCCTCTAGTTAATCGGCATGCGATAGTTGTATAATTGACAATAATTTAAAAGTTGTTTAAGTTTCACTAAGCCTACGCCATTTGTTTATATTTGAAACTTAGTAGCATAGTGATTTAAGTCAGTTTCTGCGCCAGCTGCAGTGTCTTTTTGCGGAGTGGGGCCTAAAGTTTTGTGCACCAAAACATCTGTCTTATTCTAATTAATCTTGAGTAAATCTGCCTAATTCTAATTAATTTAAACTCTAATTGAAAAAAAATGTTTTTTAACGATTTTTACCTCTATTTGGTGTTTTAAGTTTTCCTGTATTTTTCAATTTTTAATGAAGATGTTTTGAGTTTATTCCTTGCCGCGAAGTGAGAACTGAATTGATTGAATGAGAAATATATCTGTAATGAAATTCGGGGGAATAAAGTTTAAATGAAATGGAGCAAAAAATGTGCTAGGAAATCATGTTGTGTTCATAACAGATTTTTTTCTGATGCAATGGTTTAAATACTGTAAAAAGTACTTTTTTAATTTCTAAATATTAATTGAAGGCGTTTGATATATAGTTATTAATTTGGTACATCTTCCGGATATTTGTTAAGAAAAGCCCTTTAATATATCTTGAATGTAATAGAAATATTTTGTCATGTTTTAAAGCGCTTATTTACTAGCATTTATACTAAATTTGAAGTTTTATCTAGCTCTTACCTGATCAAAAATAAAATATAGCCATCTCTTTAGTTTTTAAGGGCATTTTTAAAGACCACTTACAAATTCTTTTTTTCCATGAAGTTCAACAGTCTTTGAAATGCAAACAGGTTCTTAGAATTCCTTTGAGGAGATCTGTTTTTTCCGTGTAATTCGCCTATCTTTCATTACCATATCAAATGCGATTTGAAAGTCATATATTTATTCTTTTTCTAATCTGATAGTCATGGCATTTTCTGAAAGCTATTCAGTGCTTTGAAACTTATTTCTCAGGAAGATAATGAGATTTTTAACTATTTGAACCTCACCAGGTCCAAAATCCTACACATGGATTCTTTCACATTTCAGATTTGCAAGACATTTGCAGACATGTAGTTATGTAAAACATTTATGCACAGAATGTTGCTGGAATAGGTAGGAATTTCACTGTTTGAATAATACAAAATTACTTTTAGTACGTATCACTTTGTATTAATTTAAGTAATGTGATATGATTTTACATTATTCACCAATTATTTCCTTCCATTGAGTAAAAGCTTCCTTGTTTTGATAAAACGATGCGTATATTTTTTATAAACAAATAATTCAGTAATTGTCAACACAAAAATAAATTGCGCATATTCTGAAATTTATTCTATTACGATAGTATTGTAATAAGACTTTACATATGGTTTGAAATTTACTCATACACGTGTAGAGACATTAGGTATTTTTTTGGAACAAGAGAGATGAAAAATATGCAGCGCCTTCGCCGGGGATCGAACCACGGACCTCTGAATTACCGGCTCAGTGTGCTGACCATTACACCACGAAAGCACGCTACGAATGTGGGAGATATACCTTATACATGAGTGAATCGTAGCATGCCATACGTTACTGAACTAAGAAATAAAACCGCTTAAGGACAGTCTGTAAACTATAAAAGTTTTGAATTTTGAGTTTGCGAATGTCATTCAATTATTAAAAGATACACTAGACATGTAACTCCCATTTCTTCAATAAAGCTTGATTAAGGTTGCCTAGATACCAATATATACAATGAGCATCAATAAGTTCTATGGCTAAGTATATTATAATACTTGTGAGGTGACGGAAGGTATTGAAATTATCGTATCATTCTTTGAAAGTATAAAAACGAATGAATGCATAAGAAGTGATATTATTTGTGTTTGACAGGCTGTTAAAGATTGTCAGTTACTGATGTCTGATAATATTGAAAACATCAAACATCTTTCGGTCACTGAGTTCTTGAGCGAAAACGAATGGTGCGGAAAAAGGGATAAAGGGGACAAGATCGACAAATATTTATGAACGCATGATTTCAGTGTAACGCGATGTAGCATCTTCCCTTGTTATTGCCGAAATGTGGGTAGTCACATTTCGATAGGAAGAGGACCACTTGAAAATGATATGAGACTAAGCTGCAATGTAGATGTGACTGCTAAAGAAATGTGCTCTAAACTCGAGTATTTTCCGATTAAATGATTATATTTTTTCATATTACGATGATAAAGGGCATCAGTGTTCGATCGTTTGAGAAATCTCCATGAATAGTGCAGCCCTCTAAGGACTGCATCAGAGATGAACTCATACTCTTGATGCAAAATATCAAGACACATTAGAATGAATGCTCTCGAGAAATGCTGGCCGGCATAAATGCGGATAAAATGTTTTATTACCAATTATTTGCTAGACCTGAAACGCGGTTTCATCACTGTCATCCAACAAGGGAACATGACGGGATATGAAAAACTGAGTGAATCTTCCCGACACACACGTTAAAAGCCCAGAACAGTACCGGGGAATATTTGAGGGATGAAGACGGACCACTGTTTATTGATTATATACAAAGTAATGCTACAATAATATGTATTCATTGTACTAAATTGGCTCAACTTTGGCAACCTTTAAAGACGAAACGTCATGTGAAACTCATCAGAAGCATGTTGCTTTTACGTGAAAACGCTCCAGTATGTAAGGGTCAGTTTTCCAATTGCTGTTCAGCATTATGGATTTCAACCTCTTTCCCATCCGCCATATTCACGATATGCGGCTCTACGTTACTTCTTTTGTTGCTTCAAGCAGTTGAGTTGCTTCAGTTTCTGAAATAATTCTAAAACTGAATCACCATTTGCATGCTTCGCATTACAGCGCCAGTTATGATCTGAAGGATGCCGTTCAGGAGCATTTTGTAAGCTGAGACGGAATTTTTTTCTACTGGAATTAACTTATCCCCATGCTATAGGGCTTATGTCAAATCAAAGTGAATGATGTAGGAAACATACTACCGGGTCTGCGATTCTGGAAATGGATTGGTCAGCGTATGTGCTCTTTCTCTATGGATCGCCATTTGCAAATATAAGGCTAATTTTTGTTGTTCAACTTCTAAATGAATAGCCTTTTGTTCTCAAAAATAATATTTTTAAAGTACAACATGCCACCATAATCGCTCCCATATATTCATTTGGGTTTGAATCTAGAAGAGAAGTGACCAGTATGAACATGTCATACGCTTGGATACCAGTTAATATGTAAACTGAGTTAGATCTACAAGGATGTGCAAATATAAGAAAGAATTTGCAAAAATTTGCAAATATAACGCTGATTTTTGTTGTTTGATGTTTGTTGCTTGACTTGGATATAGATATAAATATTTTACCAATCGTATTTAATACAGGAAAATAAGAATGAAGAATTCTTTTTAAGTATCTCATTTTTGCAGCCATGAGCAATGTATTTTGAAACTAAAAAAATATATAAATATATATGTATAAAATGAAGGAAGCATTGATAAAAAATATGTATATTTCTTAAAATTGATCATTTTACTAAATAAATTACATTTTTAATAAGCAAGGAACAACCAAACAACAAACTCGCAAAGTGCGGTCGCAAATATATTTAATGCTATAATAAGGCCACGACGCGAAAGGTGAAACGACTAGATTATACATTTCTAATTTTAAATCTGGGGATAACTGTTACCGAAAACGCATTTAGGACGATAACGTAAATTGTTAAGACAATTCAATTTTTCGAAGCAGGAATTGGAGCCTTCAGCTTGCATTCTCACCGGTATTGAAGCCGTAGCTTCCAGTTGTTACCTCGATGTACTTCACAACATACAGTTGCGAATTTTGTACATAGATAGATGATTTTAGTGCACTTATATGTGAAATTGTTGTATTTTTCTATACAATGCAACATGAAAATCTAGAGAGCCGATGCTCTGACGAAAAAACCAGAATACAGGAGCAAAGCTATTTAACTTTGAGTAAATATTATCACGCTAATTTGGCAAGATATCGCCAAGCCGATAACGGTTTTGGCAACTAATTTTTCTCACCAAATTTTGAGAGAAATCGCCAAAAGTTGGCAATTCTTGCGACATTTTGGTCCGATCCCTCTTTAACTGTGATGAGTATTCTAACTGATTAATCCTAATTGATTCTCTATGCAGCTGCAACCGTATTCCATCCTCGCATGCCTTCCAATAATCTCGAGAAGCAGAAAGTACTAGAAATATCTCGGCAGAATGAAAACTATTTAAGATGGAAGAGAACGTCAGTTTCTTAATTGTAGTTATTAGTTGTTAGCCCAGAGGGACTTTGCAGAGCTTCGCGTTTTCAATGCGCTTTACATTCTATTGTGATTAACATCCCTCGTAGTTTGAAGCGTAACTACTGATGGTGCTGTGTGATACTGTAAAGAGCTATTTTTTGCTGCAGTATTTTTATCGAAAGTTAAAGTCTTTCTTTGGATAAAAATAAATTTTATCAAGACATCATCGGCTATGTGCGCATTCAATCTATTACGAACCCGTGCGCACATAACAACACACCACGAAAATACACGAGGTGGAACAGGATAGTTCCTTACGTTCTTCCCCATTCCTTCGGATAAAGATGGAGATCCAGTCGACCAAATCAAGTGCTGATGACTTAGCGATCAGCACATTTTTAGCTCGGATGCCTCTATGGAGACTATTAGAAGATTTGGAACAAGAAATATGAATCAGCATTTTCGCTTACATTTTTGTCTGGATTCGGATCACGAAACCTCCTACTATTCTTATTACACTGAGAAAGCAAGCACGGGAGAAAACGATAATTTCTTAAAATATTATCTTTTCAACACTCAAATGGAATTTAGGAATATTCTTTCATTTATTGATTGTAAGCCCTAATTTCTTGTTATTTAAGTCTTGTGTTTTATTAAATTATTAAAGATTTGCTTAGCTCTTTCAGACTTAATAGGAGGCTGCTTTCGAAATTCTAGTAGTTATGTAAAAGAATCAGTGATTAGGAATGTCTCATTAAAAAATCATATTTATATTATTATACGCGCAGAAACAATAAACATCGCTGTGAATGAAACAGTTTAAAGAGCTAAATGAGTACCTCAAGTTCCAGATGCAAATGCTTCACGCGATTTCTTTCTTCAAGTCACAATGAGGACTACATAACTTTTGCAGTTTTCTCTTTTCTAGCAGGAGAAAGAAACATTAATATAAATTAAATTGATATACTCTTAACTTCTCTCAAGAGCACTTAATGTAGGTTTTCGAAAAGACATTTAATTTTAATCTATTTTACAAAATATTCTATAAAATATTTCAGTGAGCGTGATCTCACGGTGTAATAGTTTTCAATTTCAAGGCAAATTTCACATGAGTCTTGGTCTGTGTATTTATTTTTCATTCCTTAAAAATTGACGTAAATGTCTCTTTTTTGCTGAAATCGCAAAAACTAGAAAGTGAAAATGTTTTGTTTTCACCTGGAGGAATCTAATAAACCGTATCATATTGTATTAAATTAAACACATTTGGGTTCATCAAAAGTGAAAGGGAACTCTGAAAGTAAAATTTTGAAACTGTTTAATATACCGCTTAACTGCATCTCTCTTAACCCTTATTGAATACCTTAAAAATATGGTTGCTGTTAATATGATGCTTATAAATATAAGCTATGTATGGAAGTATATGCACTTCTATTTCTTTTCTTACCATAATCTTTTCATCATTCGAGCCTTAAAATGGCTGAACATTGGTAGTTCGACCTGGGTTCAAACCCGGACGAAAGGCCTGGAGCTGCATGAGAATTTTCGTGATTTGCACAATACGAGCCACTTTCTCTTAAGAATCCTTCCACGAAACTATTCCTCCCTTTACACAAAAGGCTTCCGCGTGTTTTGCCATAGTCTAAATAATTCTAAAAATTTCTTTTTTTGTGGCAACTTTCTAAACGGCATCAAAGAACTGGGATAATTATAATATCACATTATAATTCTATTTTCAGTTGTATGTTTTAAATAACTGAAATTATTCATAGTGCTATAATTAAAAATATTTGCATTATATTAATTATAAATTAAAATAATAATTCATTTTAAGACTGTACATTTTTAAAACTCTGCGATATATTCCGCATAAAAATATCTTGTTTAATATCAGAGAAACATTCCAAATTAAAATTTGCAATATGTGAATATAAGCACTAAATTTTCTTTAATTACAAGAAAACAATTTAATGCAGGACAAACTTTAATTGATGAAGTTAGTGGATTTCTTGTGTTATAAAAAGGTTGAAAATTATATAGAACAGGTCGCTTAAGATTTCTTATTTAAGTTTCAATTTGGATCTTTTCCCATAGATCTTAAGGAACCGTGATGAGTATGAAGCACATTTAGCTCAGAATCTAGCCACAACGAAAGCATTTTCAAAAATAAAATAGAACCTCAAAATTCTATTCAATGCTATTGATTCCAAAAAAAGATATATCAAAAGCGAAGTATCGAAGAAAAACAACAGCTTAAATTTATCCTTTATTTTCAGAATATTTGCATCCAATAAGTATCATTTCCGAAGTATCATAAACATTTATTAGCGATTTATTTATAATATGTTATTGTTCTTTAACATATTAAATTTCATTTTATATATTAAATTATTAAATTAAATATTATTAACATATTAAATTTCATTTTTTATTAAATTTCAAATGGTGAATCATTTTCTATACATTCAGGAAAACATCTCCTTTCTAAACGATCTTATAAATTCTGTTGAAGACTGATAAGAATAAAATGCATGATAAAAATTTTAAATGGGGGATTTTCTCAAACTGCGCCTGCTTCAACTTAAATATAATTAGTTTCTTTTTCATTAACATATTAAATTTCATTTTTTATTAAATTTCAAATGGTGAATCATTTTCTATACATTCAGGAAAACATCTCCTTTCTAAACGATCTTATAAATTCTGTTGAAGACTGATAAGAATAAAATGCATGATAAAAATTTTAAATGGGGGATTTTCTCAAACTGCGCCTGCTTCAACTTAAATATAATTAGTTTCTTTTTCGGAAAAAAAATATTTGTATCTTGTTTCAGCGAAAAAAAATGGAAAGATATTTTTCAGAAATAAAATGAGGTAGAAATATTAGATGTATGGTACTAAAAACATTTTCAATATTTGAAATGTCTGCAACAAAATGTTTTTAGAATTTTCTTGTGTGTGAATTTTCTTGGAGTATAATTTAACGTGCGTAAATATTTAAAATAACTGCATTAAGCTTTCAAAAAAGTGACTATATTCTTTAAATATTTATTCTATACATATGCTTCCTGATATTAACTTTCTCAAAATAAAGTATAAAATTTTGTGAAAATAGATTTAACTTCTTAAGTAAGAGGATTTTATAAGTATTAATTCTAGTTTTTTTATATCATACCCGTAAAGACAAAATTCAAATTCCTAGAAAATGGTTTACACGCTAATTAAGTAAAAACAGAATTTTCGTTACATTTACTTGTAAAATTCGCATAAATACAGGGGCTGGACAAAAATACGGAAAGTCAAAATAAAAAATATATTGCTGTGACTAATACGATACAGGAAAACAACTGACATTCAAAGCTGCTTGTAGTCTTCTCAGAATGGATAAATAGAGGTCCTGTATTGTTTGTCAGGGAATACTGTAACATTCTTCCTATAAAACGGTTGGCAAGTTCAATTAACGATGATGGCAGTGGATGCGCTCACACGGATTTCTGTCTAAAATAGTCTCCAAAAGCTCAAATAGCATTGATATCTGCTGGTAGTGGTGGCCAGGATAAATGTGAAAGTTCATTTTCATGCTCAGAAAAAAAAGTCGTGGACGATGCGAGCTGAATGAACAGAAGTTTTACCATCTTGGAACATGGTATCATCATTGGGGAAAAAATGTACACCATGGATGGATATGATCAGTCAGAACGGCCACATAATTAGCAATAATGTGGCCTTCAGTAACGATTTGTCCCATAGAATATCACAATATGGCTGCTCAAACCATACCAAACCCCGTTGTGTTTTACTCTCTGCAGCAAACAATCTCTACCATACGCTTGGAATGGCATTCACCAGATGCAAATTCGCCCAGAAGTCGGAAACGCTGTGAAGCAAGACTCATTAACGAAATGACTGTCTTCTATTGCTCCATAGATCAGGTTTTATGACTTTGCCGTCATTTTCATAGATCGGTTTTTGACATCATTTTCTCCTCTTACAGGCATTTTAATCACTGATAAGTGGCTTTTCAGTTGCAGCTCATTCGCAAGTACCCTTCATATTGCTTTGGTGCGGAGAGGGTTTGAGATTGCGACATTTAGTTCAGCAGTCACTTTTGCGGCTCAGTCCTCCTGTTTCTCATCACAGTCCTCTTCAGAAATCGTCTGTCATGATCACTCAACACACTTTTTCATCCGCGCTGTGATTTAGCGGATGCAGTTTTTCTGGATTTCCTATATCAGTCAAAAATCTTAGATACTCTGTCCTTTGAAACGCCAAACACTTCAGTTGCCTTGATTACGGAGGTACCCACCATACGAGCCCCCCCCCAAAGATTTATCCACGTATGAATTCACTTAGCTGCAATGCGATACATTCACAGCTATACAGAACACTGTCTCGATAACGAGCGACGTTTGCAACGTATTGAGGATATTGTACAGGTGGTGTTAGTGAGAAAGACATCAGTGCCTCCGACAGCTTTTGCTAGAATAAACATTTATGTTCAAGCATGCAGTTTCATGACGTGTTTCCATAATTTGCCCAATCTCTGTAGTTTTATTCAAGATTTTTTTGAGAATGTCGTTGAAAAATTTATTGTGAATTTATTGCACATTTTTTCACTATTTTAGTTAATATTATACAATTCAATTTACAATAGAAGATTATTTTCGTATCAATCAATTTCGGCTATAAACACTTTGATTCTTAAATCTGTAAATATATTTAATGAAATCGCCTTCTAAGCCACACATTCACCTCCATAATAATATATTATAATAGTAGTAAGCACCCTCAATTTTAGGATTTAAACGATTATTTATATTTAGTTTAAAGACTGATTATATTTATTTCCTACAAAAATAGAAATAGTTGAAAAACTAAAATCACGTGATTTTTAAAAGCAAAAACCAATTTACGAATTTCTTTTTTCTGTTCAATCGTGTGGAAGATGTGTGAAAAGAAATTTGCATTAAGATGGAGCGTTAAATGATTTAGCTTCTGTTTAGAATCCATGCGAGTTCTTTTCTGAATATTTTAAGATGTTTCAAAATGACGTTAAAGCATTAAAAGAGTATAGAGAGACATAAAATGGCAACCAGTTCACTAAAAATCGATAAAGTATTTCGAAATTTCTTAAGAATATTAAATAAATAAAACTGCAATGGAATACTGTTACGAAACTTAATTTTGTCGGATTGAAAAACCAAATTTTATTTAAAAATAGCAGTCTTTTCACAGAAAGACGTCAGTTCTTTCATTTTAAATAAGAAAATTAGATTTGGTGAAAAACTATTAAATTATTTGAGATATTCAGACTCTTATAAAGTAATATGACTGCTTCAGAATATTTTTGAGATAATCAGATAACATTGTAGGAATATGATTTATTAAATAAAATTCTGTAATTTATGATATACCATGAACATTCATTTAAAAATAGTATAAAACTCAATGAAAACTTCAAATAAAAAATTCATATCAAGCTTGGAAAAGTCCTCAATTTTGTATGTAACACAATTATTATTGAAAGAAGAAAGCATAAATCCTCCTTTAGTTTTCGTAACCTTCGTCAGAGGAAAGTATATCATTCTAATGTTGCCAATATATGTGTTACATTTACATTAAATTAAGAAAGTAAAAACCTAATAATGCAATAATGCAAAACGAGAAGAAAAGGAATTAGTCACTTCGAAATTTGAAAATTTCTTACTCTAAAGGTGCAATTCTTCCCCAAAGTCAAATAACACGTAATTAATTTATTTCAATAGAAATTCCCACTTTATATAAACAATACTGTATTCAAATAATTTGGGATTTAAATAAAATAACGTTGTTTTTTAAGTGCGACGTGCTTTTCAAATTTTTTTCGCATTTCCAAGACAGTCTTATTCCTTTTATAAACACACATGTTTTCACTGTAAAGAAATGCTGCATCTCTTAATTGTTATTACAGTTACTTACTTAAACAAGTTATTAGGAAGAATATTAAAAACTAAAAGGGTAAGGAGATTTATTGCTCAGTAAGTAGAAGATTCGCCACATATATTTTTGTTCAACTTCATTTCATGCTAATATTAGAAGAAATTACTAAATTTCTCCATGCGTGCTTTCTTGGTGTAACTAGCAGTACGTTCAACAAGCGTCTCGAAAAGCTGAATTTCAAATCCCGGCGAGAGCACTGTGGATTTTCTCGTTTCTGTCTCCCGAAAATTTTAACAGTGGACTAAAATGCAGAGGACGACTCTCTCCTTCAATTCTAAAAGAGACCTGTTTTAGATTTAAGCTCGTTTTGTATATAATTAAAAACACTCCTCTTCAATTATAAGTGCTTATTGTATATCACTGAAAAGTAAAGTGGGGGAATATGTGAGGAATTATCTCATTTTCCTGTGCTTCCTCTCATGATGTTAATAACACGTAGGCCATTTTGCGAGCAGCTGAAAGATATGTGCTTTGAAAGCGAAGACGTAGCTCATTTTTCGTATGTTTCGCTCTAAATCATCTGATGTTTCTGCTATATTTACATTTTAATAGCTATTAAAAGGGAATGAAAGCAAGAAGCAGTTTTTAATAACATTAAAAATTTTTTAAATATAATCTTAATGTAATAAAAGTTGTGTTTATTTAAAGAAGATTTTTACAATCTGGTTTAGAAAATATACTTACACAATCATACAATATTTATACATATTTTCATCCCAGCTTAATAATTACGTAGGTTTTTAGGGATATGTAATAAGATACTTAAAACCGAAGATGAGTGTTCTTAGTAACGTACAGTAGAATCCCTTTTAATCAGCTATAGCGTGTCGTCATTTTCGAAATAACTGAATATCTATTTCTAGAACTTACTTCTTCATGTTTTGTGATACCTTCTGTAGAAATAGCAGCATGTGAATTCCGTTGGTCGGGATTTTTTGTCTATCAGCCATATCGAAATAAATAATATCGAAATTGTACAGATAACTTAAAATTAATATACACTCATGTCCATAAATTAAGGATAATTCGGAGTCACGCGGAAATCGAACTCTGAAATAAATATATCACCTGTAAAATCACTACACACATCTTCAAGAATCAAATGCAAATTTCAGGAAGAAACCAGATGACACCGATGGTACGTCACAATGACGAGAGTGTAAGAGAGTTACCGTCTTTTTCCGAAAATAAGACACTGTCTTACTTTCGTTTTTGGTCCAAAATACGCGCTAGGGCTTATTTTCGGGGGAGGGCAAAAATAAAAGTATATTTATATATTTTTATTTAATGTTTATTTTATATTTTTATTTAATATTTATTTTACACAGAATACAGAAATTTAAATTTATTCAATTACAGTCATGTCATCTTCTTCTGGAACATCGTCATAAATAAAATTCTGAATTACATTCTGATTTTCTTCCAAATCCATTTCCTGTTGGATCATTCGTCCGAATCTCTCATGTCTTGCGATATAGCTATCGTTAAATGAATACTTCTTGTCTAAGTAGCCTGTTCGTAGTGCATTGGAAACATCACTATCAGTTATTTTGTCTCATGAATTTTTTACCCAATTCACAACTTCTTGTAAGCCTGGTTTTACAAAATTACCTCGATGATTTCTCACCATTCTGTTTTCAATATATTCATTGATTTCCATCCGCAAATGATCCTTGAATGGCTTGTTTATTGCAATGTCAAGTGTCTGGAGGTAACCAGTCATTCCTGCCGGAATCATTATTTGATCAATCTTCCTCTCAGCAAGAAAGTTTTTCATGTCTTTAGCGCGGTGAGTACTGGCTGAATCCCAAACTAGTAAACCTCTATTCTGACCCCTCAACAGTGGTGGCAGCATAAAATCAACCCACTTTCTTATAACTGCTTGGGTGCACCAGGCTTTTTCACTTTCAATGACATAAATTCCTGAAACACGTTGAATCTGGTCTTTTTTACCTTTAGTGATTAAAAATGGCGATACTTTCTTGCCATCTAGACGAATCGCCAAAATACAGGTAACACGTGCACTATCGTAACCGGTAGAAGGAACGTAAATTGACGAAGAAGCCTTGTGGTGAACTGTCGTTTGAGCTCCTTGGCCTAGGAATACCGCGGTCTCATCCATAGCAATCATGTTGGAGAGTTGGTATTTCGAAAAATCGATGCCATCAACAAAAAGCTTAAACGCAAGTGCACGCTTAACAACTTCATTGTCTTCCAGCTTAAACAATGTTGTTGATCTCCTTAGAGACAGTTCATATCGTTTAAGGAAGTTGTCCAACCAGTGTGTCGATGCTTTAAATTCTTCTATGGATATATCAAATTCAATTGCTGTTTCAAGGGCAAATGTTTGAATACCAGCCCTGCGCACAACCAAAGCCATTGCTCTCCTGCCTGCAATCCATTCCCAGATGCAATCTTCCAACTCAGAAAATAACGGCTGCCGACCTGATCCAACTCTGCGTTTTTTCTCATTTCCTTGGTCCACCAGTTGGCACAAGTAATCGTAGTCTGCACGCCATTTACGAACCATACGGAGATCCAGCATCTTCTCTTTACAGAATGCTACAAGATTTATACCCCTGGAGTCTTCCACGATTCCCTTTTTGTACTCGACGGAATAGCTCTTTCGTTTTGTACTCATTTTAACTGGGATTAAAAATTATTTACTTTATTTTTAAATAAAATTACGTATAAGGAAATAATCAGATTTACAAGACTGAAATGAATGAACGTTGTATACCTGCACTGTCGCTCAATGTAGACTGCTGCCTTATGTTGCATTAAGATAAATTCCAAGAATTAATTTCAAACGAACTGTAGAGGTAAACAATTAATTTCTCGGAATATTTTGTTTCAAACATGTCTCTGAAATACGAGTATTAGGAAAGCTAAACATATTATTACTTAATAAATCAACAGCATTTTTAGCGAGTACTTTTTGTCACATTATTTTAACTAGGGATTATTTTCGGGGGATGTCTTATTTTACAAAAAGTTCCGAAAATCCCGATAGGGCTTATTTTCGGAGGATGTCTTATTTTCAGAAAAAGACGGTATATATAAGGAATACAGGCAAAGAAGTAAAATAGTTCGCAAGCGCTTTATAAGCATTTCAGTGCAATAACCGAATAGTTATGACACAAAGGACGCATATGAATTTTTACGTGGTAGAATTATCGGCCGTCTGGAATATGGGCGTACCCAACTGGAAGTATCAGACGAACTTGAAATTGCCCAGAGTGTCATCTCAAGGCTTTGGCAACGATTCCAAGATGATGGTAATGTGAGTAGACGTTACAGCACAGGTCGCCCCAGAGTTACAATGCCGAATGAGGATCGGTATTTGGCAGTTACTGCCAAACGAAAAAGGTGGAACACAGCCTCAGACCTGTCTTTTCAACTCTCTTCAGCCACCGGTACGACAATTTCAAGGCAGACCGTGTACAGACGCTTAGGGCAGATTGGTCTATATTCTCGTAGACCTGTCAGATGCGTTCCACTTACTGCAACTCACTGTCGCCTGCGGTTAGCCTGGAGTAGACAGCATACATTGTGGACACCGCAACAATGGACTTGTGGGATGTTTTCCGACGAGTCCAGGTTTAGCTTGCAGTCTGATTCTCGCCGGGGTTTCATATCCAGAAGCTCCAGGTACCCGCTACAACCAAGAAAACATCATTGAACGACACCGTTACGGTGGTGCAGGAGTGCTCGTTTGGGGTGGAATTATTCTGGGTTCCAGAACTGACCTGCATGTTCATATTGGAACCTTGACATGCCAAATGTATCGGGACGTCATTCTGGAACAGCCTGTACGTTTGTTTCGGGGCGCCATGGGCGCACAATTTGTGTTTATGGATGACAACGCCCGTCCTCACCGTGCAAACATCGTAAGCGAATGCCTTCAATCGGAAGATATCACCCGTTTGGACTGGCCAGCATTCTCACTGGACTTAAATCCAGTAGAGCACGTGTGGGACATGCTTGGCCGACGAGTTGCAGCCCGAACACCTCCTCCTACATGTCTACCATAACTTCGGAGAGCGTTGCGTTTTGAGTGGTGTAATATTCCCCAAGATCAGATCGATAATTTGATACTCAGCATGTCTAGGCGTTGTACAGACTGTATTGCATCGTCTGGGAGACATACAATGTATTAACAATCATATCCATGTAATATTGGTTTTTTGTAAATAGGTTTTTTTTGTAATTTGCTCCAGGGAGAAAACGTCGCTAATGTTTTTAATAATATCAAACATATAGCATCTTTTTTTGCTCTTTACCTTTTGTTTAATAAATAAGCTTTAAAAATAAGTCAAATTTGTTTTGCTTCTAACTCTTCCTTTGCCTGATTTTGCATTATCCTTAATTTATGGACATGAGTGTATAAACATGTGATTTTTATATTTGAAAAAAAAATTTAAATACTTTAAAATTTCATATTTATTAACACATTCATGTTACGAATGTGTTAGCATATAACTTCAAATGTCTTCCTGCTTTCAAGAATTTCTCAGTAGTTTTAAAAATTCGCTTTGTCTGCCATGAAGCTTCATAACATCATGTACTAACATGGATGAAAATTTCTGGGTAAAACTTACGAAATCTTGAAGCTCTTTGCCAGCTTCCTTCCAAGTAATTTTCTTTCTCTGCATGTCATTTTCAATTAGTCCTCCCTTTTCTGTTCATCTTCTTTCTCTTTTCCTAGTGCATGTCCGAATACTTCGTTGCCATCTCGAAAGAGGGATGGAACCAGAATTGTCTACATTTGCTCAAGCCTGCAGATATTGTTCACTAATACTAATCTTCTCCGAATATGTGACTAAGATATTCGGCCACGGGCACCACTTATGCTTTACAATCAAGCGAATCTTCTTCACTAAACTTATTATCTACGATCATGATCATAAGCCCCAAATTACGCCAACAGTGATGTTAAATAATTTACTTTCTATCTTTACAAGCAAAACACAAAGTAAATTTGGGGTCTTTCAATCTGGATTGTTTCTGGAAATTATGGACACGACTTTCAAGGTTCATATGTCGACGCGTAAAAAGGTATCTTTATATTCTAGACTAGCAGAAACACCCGATGCCAGTTAAGTTAGATTTAGAGTAATGCATCTAACAACAAACAGAACGATACCGCTGTGATCCTTCTCTAATAACGATGCAAAAATACAATTCATAGTCATACATTTATCAGTCTGATGCGATATGGAACCCACGTAAAAAATTTCGATAGAAAAATAAGCTAATTCGAACAAGCTAACTCGAACAAGCAAACAAACACACAAACAGACATCCTCCTTTATATATATATATAGATTTTGTAAAATTTACAAATTTTTGATTAACAAGTTCTACGATTTGAAAGCGAGCATTATCAACACGTTTCGAAATGGAGCATTTTTATCTCCAATGCGCGACACTGTTGCTACTCGAAAAAATGAGTGAGAAAATTAGCGCTTTCAGAGTTCTTAATTAATATTTCGGCTGCTTACCGAAGTACCAAGATGGAAATAGACGAATTGGCTATTTCCATCTTGGTACATCCATCATTTTCATCATTGGCTTCGCATGAATTTTTGGAATCGAGAATAATGTATTTAATGTTCTGCAACGCTATTTTTATTTCATCGTAAAACTTAGAAATTTTTTATTAACAAACTCTAAGATTTGAAAGCGAGCAGTGGCAACAACTTACGAAATGAAGTAAATTTTCAGCTCCAGCTTGCGAGACTGTTGCCACTCGGAAAAATGAGAACAAAAATTATCGTTTTTCCTAGTTTTAAATTAATGTCTCCGATTTTAGGTATTTTTGTTTTTGGAAAAAAGTGGACGTCGACCTTTTCCAGGACTCAGAAAAGAACTGTAGAAAGTTTGGTGATGATACTATAGTAATGACAGAGTTATTAGAGGACAACCACACACAGCGACTTTCTTTTTTATGTAAGTAGATGATTCCTTTTTCCAGTGGTTAGATAAAGACTTGTTTTGGCAAACTGCACTAAACCTAGGCGACCCGAATAGGGACTCGACGCATCAGGTGGTTCTTTAACTTTTCTTCTCTACTCTACACGTATATACATATATACAGATGTCCTATTATTAGGTGGACCAACCTTCAGCATAACTTACTGCGTGAAAGTCAAACCGATTACACTCTTCTCTCTTTCGATTCCACCTTAGAATACATCTGCTGCCAAGCAGCGCCATCTACATTTTTCTTTTTCTACACTCCCCACCTGTGAACTCTTAAGTTCACACATCCAAAATACATAATAAGTCAATACTGATAAAATTAATCACAACATTTAAAACACTGTTTAAACAACATCAAATTGCAAATAACAATCAAGTAACGTTTAAACACTTCAAATCAACTTACAGATTACTTGCTAAAGAAGAACCACGAATCAATTACACTGAATCAAAATTCACAATAATTCTACAACTTAAATTTTACATATAACAACAATCAATGTAGATACTCAGAAAATGATACATATGCAAATAAGAGAATCAGAATATTATAGTTACTCTTTACTACTGATTTTACACCTCAAGGTTGTACAGTACTGGTCTCTTTAAATTGCCTGTTTGAGTTTTTATGAGAAAGGAACGAACTTGACCATCTCTGCCAGGATAAGTTTCTATTATCTTACCTATTGTCCACAAATTCCTAGGGAAGCGGTCATCGTGTACAAGCACAATATCATCAACTTTAAACTGCCTGGACACTTTAGTAGGAGGACATAAATTCATAGATCGTAATGAAAGCAAGTAATGCTTCCTCCAATGATTCCAAAAGTGATTTAACAAGGTTTGTTGATGTTTATACCTTTTGATCAAGGAATTTCTAGACCCAGTCTGATCTTCTCTGGATACTCTTATAACTGGAAGAGAAAGTAAACGCTTACCTGTTAAGAAATGAACAGGAGTTAGTGGTGAGGGCTCTGAAGGGTCATCGAAAATATATGTTATGGGCCTTGAATTAATTATAGCTTCAATTTCTATGAAAACTGTTTCTAGCTCATTCAAACAGAGACTAGAACGCCCAACTATTTTTCTTAAACAAGTTTTGATCGTTCTAAAATGCCTTTCTCAGAACCCTCCCCACCACGCTCCTTTTTCAACAATAAATTTCCAAGTTATACCATGGGAGGAAAATAAATTTTGTACACATGGATGTTGAATACACTTCCAGATTTTTCGCAGCTCGAGATCTGCGCGTTTGAATGTCCTAGCATTGTCCGAATATATCGTTGAGCACAATCCACGACGAGAAATAAACTTGCGAAATGCAAGCAAAAAATTCTCTACTGTCATAGAAGGGACCAGTTCTAAGTGCAGAGTTCGAGTAGTAGCACAAGTAAACAAAAGCAGATAATGTTTATCTTTGCTGTTCTTTGTGAAGAAGGGACTAGCATAATCAAGACCTGTTACATAAAATGGAGGTGATTGCAGAACACGATCAGCTGGTAAAGAAGCCATTTCTTGTGTACCGGCATGCATTTTATATCCTTTACACAAAAAGCACTTATTCAACGTAGATTTGACGAACTGACGTCCCTTTATGATCCAAAACTTTACTCTAATTTGGTATAAGGTAGCTTCAACTCCAGCATGAAACAGTTTAATATCAGAGTCTAAGATTACTAGCTCACTATATCTACCTTTATAAGGCAACAGCAACGGATGTTTTTCTTCGAAATCAAGATCTGAGAATTGAAGTCTGCCCTTTAAACGCAGAAGACCATTGGTATTCAATTCTGGGTTAAGTGAATAAGTTGTAGATGTTTTATCTAAGAACTTTCTGCTTGAGAGATTTAGAATTTCTTTCACAAAGTGTTTTCGCTGTGTAACTTTCACCCAGTAGAGCTCAGCTCTCGAAATCCCAACAGAACTTAACTGACCTTTCAATTTGATTGAATTCCGTTTTATATTGTTTATAAACCGCATAACATACGATGTAATCCGATACACCTTTAGAAGTCTACTGAATAGGGTTAAATTCAGTAATGCCGAAGTATTTGCGTCTTGAGCAGAAACCTGAAGGTACGTTTGCTCCCTTGTTTCTTTCTGAACGCTCTCCTCATCGATATTTGTCTGTTGACTTTCTGGCCAAAAACTTTCAAGCTGAAGGAGCCATCTAGGTCCTTGTAGCCAAAGGGAACTTCTTACAAGGTTAAAGGCACTTTCTCCGCGTGATAACAGGTCAGCAGGATTTTCTTTCCCGCTGCAGTGAAACCAGCGTTCGGGATCTGTAAGTAACTGAATCTCCGAAACTCTGTTTGACACAAAGGGTTTTCAGTTTCTGGCACATTCCTTTATCCAGTAGAGAGATATTTGGCTATCACTCCAGAGAAATGTTTGATGGCACAGTTCAGGAAACAGTTTTGTCAAATACTTAGACAGTTTGGCAGCTACTAAAGCAGCCATTAATTCCAAACGAGGAAGAGTCATAATCTTGAGAGGATCTACGCGAGCCTTAGCAATGATGAAACTGGTGCAAATGCTATTTTTCGAATTAATATATCTAAAATACGTTACAGCGCCGTAGGCTTTAGGGCTAGCATCAGCGAATACATGAAGCTTAGCATTAGATTTATTGCAACTATCAAAATATTTTCTCGGAAAGGAAACGTCTTCTAGCACCCTTAATCCATCTTGCCAGTGAATCCAATCTTTAGCCATTTCTAATGGAAAAGTATCATCCCAGTTCACACCTAATGTCCAAATTTTTGTAATAATATTTTCATTTTCATCAAAACAGGTTGAAACACTCCTATGGGATCGTAAACTCTGGCCATCGTTTGGAGAACAGTTCTTTTTGTGGCCTCAGTACAGTCATATAATAATTTTCCCAAAACCTCGTAATTTAGTCTGATCTTGTCTGCTTCGGGATTCCAGATCATGCCCAAAAATTTTGACTCTTTCGCTAACTCTACATTATAACCCCTTTCAATCCACCAAGAATTAAGTTCCTCGGAATTTGACCTTAATTTTCTAAGATTCATCTCCGCATCTTTGAAAATCTTAACCGCGTCTGAGGATAATCGACATGCATCTTCTATAGTGTCTGCATCGTAATACAAATCGTCTACATATAACGAGGAATCTAACATTTCGTACCTTTCTGAATTTGTGTTTTTATACTTTTTTATGTGGTTTTTTTATCGTCATCGCTAAAATTGCTGGACTGCAGCAAAGTCCGAATGGAAGACGTTTAAATCTCAAAACTTTATATTCTTCCTCACTATCTCCGAACCAAAGAAATTTTAAATAATCTCTATCCTTTTCTAAGATCCCTATCATTAAAAAGGCCTTAGCTATATCTCCACTGAAAGCAATTTTGTATTTCCGAAATTTTAAAATTATGTCCAGAACCGTTGGGATTAAACTAGGTCCAATGTCTAAAAAATCATTTAAGGATTTTACTCCTTTAGTCCTAGAAGAGCTCGCGTCGTAAATGATTCTACAACTTGTAGTTTCTTTGGGTTTTATTATTTCCTTGTGCGGCATAAAATGCGACGATTCGGTTATTTCCTGCGAAGACTTCTCAACTATACCCTCTTTCATTTGCTCTTCAATTATGGATTTATAATGCTGATAAATCTCAGAATTTCGAAGTAGTCTAGTTTTGAGACATTCAAAACCCTTCAATGCTACTCCGAAATTATTTTCTAATAGCCCTGCTTCCGATTTCCATAATAAGCCAACATGGTATCTATTACCTTCTACGCGTATTTCTTTTTCAAAGCTCTCAATCATTATTTCCCTATCCATATTAGTCATCGATGAGTGTTTGGTAATACCCATCAAATCTAAAGACCATAAGGACCTCAATGACTCAGTTACGCAGTTCATTATAGCAGTGTTTTGAGAAACTACTTCACTCTCTTGATCTGGGAGGCCAACTGGGACCCCTCCAAATAGAGTAGAAATCGCATAAATTTCCTTCCCTAATTGGATCTTTTGCCCCCGTACCATCTTCCGTTAATAATCAACCCCTATTAAAATTCCGACACTCCTTTTAGCTACACCCGCAATTCGTAATCCGCACTCATACATCATTTGAAGTGTTTGTTTTGACGGGGTGGTCAGCTGCGCAGCCGTAATGGTGTCAGTGACTAGATAGCTAATTTTTATTTCGGTCTTTTGCTTCGGATCTGAGATACAAAATTCGACAACTCTATACGTTTTAGGTACTGCGCATTTTATTCCGTATTCATACATAGTGACTCATGATGCGATTTAAACCCGCATTTTAAACAGTTAGTTTTATTCCTACATGATTTCCAAATATGATACTTTCGAAAACAAATAAAGCATCTATTTTCGTTACGTACCTTAGACATTTTTTCTTTAATGCTTTTATCACAAGAAAATAAATTGTGGGACTTTTCGCAGAAGATGCATGCGCGATTATCAACAGTATTAAAACTAGCAGCCGTAGGTACATTTCTATGAAATTTTTTATAATCGGACTTAGTATGTTCGAAACGTGTAGGCAAGGTATTTCTTTTTTCTTGTACTAGTAAACTTGACACTTCACGACATTCAATTTCCCGCTTTATGAAGTCCAACAAATCTGATACATTAATTTCTTCGTTTGGTCTTTTCCTTCGATTAAGTTTCAGAACAAATTCTCCTGGAATTGTTTTTAACAACACAGGTATTAATAACTGACCAAATGAACCTTTAGTAACACCTTGCGCTTCCAAATTCCGACCTGCAATTTCGATTTCATCATATAACCTACATAAAGCTTTAACATTATTTGAATTCTTTACTGGTTCTAAATTTAAAAGCTTATTCATGAATTGACTGATTATTATTTCTTTTTTCCCGAATCTTTCCTTCAAAGTTTTTATACTCTCATCATAATTTTTTTCGTTTAATTCTAATGAAGATACTACTTTACTCGCGGCACGTATGAGCAATGTTTTCAGATACGCGAATTTTTCTATCTTACTAAGACTTTCGTTTTTGTCTATAATGCTTTTATAACTGTTCCAAAACTCCGTGAACTTTTTAGGATCGCCTGAATATTTTTCTAACACTAATTTTGGAAGTTTTACAGTACTTTGTACATTTTGCAGTCTAACTAAGTTTTGCTCAGGATCTTTAATACTTATTTTAGCCTTCTTCTAACACTCGATTAATTCGTTTAATAGTTCGAGAACACTTTTCCTAATATTCCTCAGAACTAAGTACTTCCGCTTCTAAAGAATCTATCTCAATTATGGAATGAATTGTCTCGTCTAATTCTTTTAAATTACGTTTCTTTTCTATTAACAATTCATGTTCTACGCTTAATTCATCTGTATCTTTATTTGCTAAACTATCCTCGGCTTTCTTTAATAGTTTAGCTATTGCTGTTCTCAATGCGGTTCTCTTCCGTTTTAATCTATCTAGGTCAGCCATTATTTCGCGTTAATACAGAAATGTACCCAAGGCTGCAAATTATCAAATTTCAAATTCAAAGTTGAATAGTAATCATGCTCTTACCTAATCCTCGGGGCATGTTCTGGACACATTCATCCGCATTCGTTCACCGAAGTTCACTTCGTTTTCCAGATTTGAAACTTCCCGGACGTCTAATGCACCAATTTGGCAAACTGTATTTTAAATGATCTAAAACAGGCGTAACCTATGGCACACGATACAGTTCTCAGTGGCTCCCTACACCACTCTACAAAGTTGTCAGGTAAAGATATATCGCCTTGTCTCTCCTATCTGCACCGCCCCTTCTCACGCATTTTCTCTCCTTTTGTTCAGTTCTTCGCGCGGATGCATGGATATCGAGTATGATTTTAGTCGAAAGTAGAATTAAGTTTGGTACACGTAGTGCGATATAGGTTATTTTTAAATTTACGAAACTTTCTTGGTTTTGTTGTGAAAACTTGTATTTTGTTTGTTTAATTATTGTGGCAATTCATACTTAAATATTTAATCAAATGGCCACTAAAAAAAGAAATCTGATGTCCATGGTTCTTAAAACTCTTCGACGAATGAATATGGACTCGTACAGCAAAAGAATCGTGCTGTATGGGTGTTACGTCGCGAAAGCTTCGTATCTCGCGCATTAAATATGCAAAGACCTTTTCAAACTAAACATCACTCCATACTTCAGAATTCCGATGAGAAATTTAAAGGTATGAAAAGATGTAACTGGTGATAAGAAACAAGTTACATTTTTTGTCAAACAATTGGAACCAAACTTAAAGCGACCGAATATAGTTTCGTAACTGCTCTTTGTATAGCTGTTAAAGACAAATGTTTTACAGATGGCAAATATATAAAGGACATATTTTTAAGAATTAATATTGAACTGATACTGAAATATTGTTCAACTATTTATTAAATCTACAAACAATATTATCCCAAATTCAAGAAATACTGTCACTGGCTTTTGCGCGAATTACTGAAAGACAATACCTCAAATGGCAGAAAATGTAACAGCAAAACAGAATTCTGGATGAAAAGAAACGTGCATTTAGCGTTGCGCTTCATGAAAGTGCCGAAGTGAATGATGCTGCGCGACTTGTTATGTAATTATGTCATTTATTTTTTATTTTAATGGATATGTTTAAAATATACATAATATTAACAGATGTATAATTTATGTTTTTAATTTTTGTTGATGGAATTGTTATATTTCATGTTGTTTATTTTTACGCTATTAAATATCTTTAAATAAAGTATAATTAGCATATAATAAAACTCTAAATCAGTATTCTTGACCTCTAGTCCCTGACTTTACATGCATTGCCGCAGGAATCGAATTGTTTCAAATATTTTATACAGTGAGGCATCCTGAATCATTTTGGTAGATTGGTTACAAAGTTGCCGACTTCTGATCTAAAATATGAGCTTAAAACTGAGGGAGAGTATTTTTCTGAGTACCAAATATGAGTTTAAAAACTGAAGAATTTTAAATGTAATTTCGAATTGCTGAAATTTTAGGCTTAAATTTACATGCAGAGATGTAGCATGTTACAAAATTTGTATGAAATTTGTGTGTTTGAAATAAAATTTTTAAGACATTTACGAATCTCTAAAATGTAAGTTGTTTATTCACATTGCATATCGGGGAAATGCAGAAGAAAACTAGAAGTAAATTTATATTTGAAAGATATGTTTAATGTTTTTTAAGCGTTTTCCTCAACAGATTTAACTTTTCTCACACCACTCTGAGATGACTTAATTAGTCTACACATTTGAACTTATTCTCGAAAAATTCCATAAAAATGAGCTCATGTTTTACATTTTATTTATCTTATTTTTTTAATTGTGACATCCATGATTTATGTTCACTTACAGTTGCTTTATATTCCTTTCATTCTGTTTTGCCTGGTTTCGTAACGTACACCTTCATTTCAGATATTTATGCAAATTATACTGCAAATGGCGTAAGTTAAAACTAGGAGCAAATTTTAATCTGTGTTCTGAGTTACTGTGCTGCTCCTTACCAAAAGATTCGCTCATCACAATAGATGGTGAAAGTCTGAGGTTAGTCACGTTCTGTAAGTGTAGAAAGATAGTTACGTGGTTCCGTTAGACCCCAAAACGTTCTAGCTTCAAATAGGGCTTTGATGAGCAGCAGGTTTTAGCGCACTCTGTTCAACAAAATAGTTGCTTTTTGTTTCCTATTTTATTATTACTCGTATTAGTAATATTACAAGCTGTGAATATTTTTATGCTAACCTTTATTTTTAGAGTCTGTAAGGTTTTAGTTAAACTAACCAAGTTTATTTTAATTTAAATCTTTTCTATCTCCTCTCTGCTTCAACTTCCTGTCAGAAGAAGCGCGCGTTTTTAGCTTATGCTAATTTTGAAGTTCAGCCAAGCACTATTTAAGCCAGAGGTAAAAACCTCTCGGTGTGTGAGAGCTTTGCCTCAGATCACGGTCACGCTGCTCAACGTTCGCCTGACCAGCTAGCAGTTTAAATTTATAAGCCATAGTGCTTACTACGTGATTGCATTGTAAAATAAATTAAAGTGCGGTAGTATTTAGTATACCTTGCTACGCACCCTTTTAGATAGAGGCCAACTTCCGCGAATTGCTCTGCGAAGCAAAGTTTAATTTAAGTTCTATTTTAATTTATTTAAATTTATTTGATTGTTAAGTTCGACCAAAGTGTGGTCTGTTACGTTCTGTATCTCTCCCGAATTGGGAGGTTTGTATTTAATAGTGATTGAATAAAAGAGGATTTCAAATCCCTTCACGTGCAGTTATTCTCCAGCCCAGCAGTTACATCAGAACATAGCGTACCTTCCGCTCCCTGTTCCAGTTCAGGACTTAGAACGTAAGGATAAGAACCCTTTACAGAATTTACCATGTTCTCAAAGAATACACACAGAATGCTAAGTCCTGATAGTGGCGCCCGCACAAAAAGAAGAGGATGGCCTCAACAACAAGAAGACGAACCTGAGACACCTGCTGTACCTGTCCAGAATCCTGAGATAGCACCTCCTGGCATAGAAGGATTCGGCTACATCGTACAAACCATGCGAGCAGCCATGAAGCCAGCGGCAAGTTTTGACGGCAAGACAGCCGTAATCAATTTCCTGGAAAAGCTAGACTCCCACTTCATGCTATATCCAGTCCACGAATTTCAGAAAGTCGCTCTTGCTACCAGCGCTTTGAAGGGCCAAGCGCTAAGTTGGTTCAAGTGCATCGGAAAGAATCTCTTGGGGGAACCAGGAAGCCCCACATACACGTATGAAAATTTCAAGAATTCTCTAGTGAAAGCATTTCCCGTGGTGCGAGATCGAGCCAGATTGGAAGCTGAACTGTTTAGCCGATACCAAGAAAGAATAGAAGATTTGTCTAATTTTATTTTGAGGAAAATTCAAGTTTTCAAGCTTTTGTATGGAAGTCGCCCGGATCCTGAAATTATTCAAGTTATACTTCCTAGGCTACTGCCCCAAGTTCAAGATTTCATCGAACTAAGAAATCCAACAACATTAGACAGATTATTTGAGCTCGCGGTACAATTTGAAAGCCGAAGAACAGCCGACAACGAACGACGACGCCAATTTGAGCGAAGAAGTCAGTGGAGTTCGCCAAGACCGCAGCAAAAGCAAAATCAAAGTTACGGGAATAAGGCGAAGCAATGGCCGAAGAAAGATGTGTCTCCTAAAGCGAGCGGCGAACGAAGGGAATTTAATAGAAGAACAAGCAAAGATTCCGAGGGCAACCAGAAGAAAAAGAATTTAAACTAAGAGGGATTTCTTCGAGGAAGGTGAAGAAGTCCGAAGCAGCGCAAAACCCTTCCAAAATCAATTTAAACACCGTGGTCGTTAAGAATTTGAGTTTGCCGAAGATTGAAGTTCTAATCAACAACATACCGGCGACAGCCCTCTTGGATACAGGAGCCCAAAGCAGCTTCGTATCGGAAAGATTCTTTAAGAAGCACTTTCGACGTTACAGAATTTTTAGTGCAAGAGACACGGATGTCATAGCGGCCCAAGGAGAAAAATGTAGCTGTTTAGGAAAAGTACCATTGTTCGTGCGTATCAACAACGAACAGGTAAGAATCCTGTTTTATATTGTGCGTAACCTGCAGACTTGTATTATTCTAGGTGTGGACTTTTTTAGTTTGGCAGAAGCAAAAATTGATTTCAAGGGGGGAGAACTAACATTAAATATGAAGCCAATTGAAGCGAAGAATGATAAGCCCCCGCAGCTGGACTTGGAACATTTACAAGCAGAGGAAAAAGAGAAAATCCAAGGTCTGGTAAGTCACTTTGCGAATTTATTTAGTGATGTACCAGGCTTTACGCAGGTGGTGAACCACGACATTGACACGGGGGACGCTCAGCCAGTTAGGCAAAAGCCATATAGATATGATAGGACAAAAGAAGAAATAATTGAACATCATATTAAAGAGATGTTAAAGAATAAAATCATCACGCCAATTTCTAGCAGTTATGCTAGCCCCGTTGTCCTGTGTAAGAAAAATAATGATTACCCGATTACGCACCCGAAGCGGTGGCGTTTTGCTATAGATTATCGCAAGTTAAATTCAGTTACAAAATATCCTGTATATCCGTTGCCGATAATTGAAGAAATTATTCGAAATATTTCGTCTACAAAATACATGACTACATTAGATCTCACGAGTGGCTATTTTCAGATTGGGGTAAAACCCGAGGACGTACACAAAACCGCGTTCATAACGAAATCTGGTACGTACGCATTTCTTAGAATGCCGTTCGGATTATCCGGCGCGCCGGCAACGTTCCAAAGATGTATGGACATCGTCTTAAGACCAGTCCTTGGTAAAAGCACTTTCATATATTTAGACGATATTATAATTACGAGTAGTACTCTAGAACAACACTTACAAGATTTAAGAAAAGTATTTTCATTGTTAAACGAAGCTGGTTTAAAGATAAATGCGTCTAAATGTAAATTTGCCGCAAAAGAGTTACGTTATTTAGGATTTAAAATTTCCCAAAAGGGAATCGAAACGGATCAGTCAAAAATAGTAGCCATTAGAAATTATCCTGTTCCTAAAACAGCGAAGAAATTATCGTCGTTTCTCGGGATGTGTTCATATTACCGGGCTTTCATTAAAGACTTTGCAAAAATAGCTGAGCCACTGCTAAAGTTGAAAAGAAAAAAAGCTAGGTTTTCGTGGTCAGCAGAAGCCAACTTGGCGTTTCAAAAATTGAAAGACGCATTGACTCAAGCTCCCGTCTTAAAATTTCCAGAAGGGGATAAAGGATTAGAGATTTCAGCGGACGCTTCAGATTTCGCGATTGGTGCAGTGCTTTCCCAAAATGGTCAGCCCGTGGCTTTTTTCAGCCGAACATTAAATGAAACCCAAAGAAACTATTCCGCAACAGAGAGAGAAACTCTCGCAGTGTTAGCATCAGTACAGAAATTTCGTGTGTTCTTTGGAAGTTCTCCAGTAACTGTATATACCGACCACGCGGCGGTCACTAGACTCTATTCTGGAAAAAATTTATCACCCAGATTAATAAGGTGGGCTCTCAAATTACAGGAATATAACCTAATAATTAAACATACGCCGGGAAAGGAAAATGTTGTGGCAGATGCTTTAAGCAGAATTAACTTAGATGAAAATGGAAGTGTAATTAAGATAGCCATGTTAACATCCAAAGTATTAGATTCTCGTGAAACAGTAATAGCCGAACTCAAAAAAGATCCGGAGTTCAAAAATATATACAATTATTTGGCCGACCCTGAGAATTTCAATCATCCGGATATTGTGCCGATAAGAAATAGGGCCGAAAATTACGAATTAATTGACGGACTGTTATTCTATACGAAAGCTACTAATGAGAATCATGAATATAGACCGGTTATCCCAGCTAGCATGAGGTTGAATGTATTAGAAGAGTTGCATGATTGTGCCATTTCGGCTCATTTAGGTATAAGAAAAACTGTTCAGAGAGTTCGCGAGGCAGTTTTCTTTCCAGAACTGCAAAAGTTTACTAGGGCGTATGTCCAGTCGTGCCCAACATGTCAATTAAATAATTATGTTAATTTCCGCCCGGCCGGGTTCCTAAATAGTATTAAATCAGAATTCCCAAATCAAATAATAGGCATCGATTTACTTGGACCTTACCCTCGAAGTAAAGTTAATAAAAGCCGATATCTTTTAGTTATAGTGGATCATTTTAGCAAATGGTTAGAGTTAATTCCGTTAAAACGCGCGTCTGCAAAAATTGTAGTAGATTCAATTCTAAATAAGTATATTTTAAAATACGGGGCGCCCCTAAAAGTTATTTCAGACAATGGTCCTCAGTTTGTTAGTAAAATGTTTGAGGAAATGTGTGCAAAACTGGGCATACGTCATCTAAAGATGGTCCCGTATCGTCCGCAGTCAAACATAGCGGAACGGGTGAATAGAAATGTAGTGAAAATAATTCGTAGTTATGTGAAAAACTATCACTCTACCTGGGATAGCCATATAAATGAATTTGCATTTGCACTTAGGACCGCCAAACACGATACTACACAAAAAACACCCGCTGAACTCTTCTTAGGAAGAAAGATCTTGACCCCCCTAGATAAACTGTTCTTTGTACAGGAAAGGGCAGAAGAATTTAAAATGAGTGATATACAAAAGTTAATACGGGAAGCGACGGAAAATATAGAAATGGCCCAAAGAAAACAGAAATTGTACTATGACCTAAAAAGAAGAGAGGTCAAGTACAATGTGGGAGATGAAGTGTTGAAGATTAAACACAACTTGTCAAATGCCCCAGAGGAAAAGGTGGGGAAATTTTTTCCGCGTTTTGAAGGCCCGTTCACAATTGAACAAATTACGGGGGCAGTGGTTATATTAAAAAGAAATGATGGTCAAACGCTCAAAGCGAATGTGGACCAAATAAAACCGTTCTATAATCGCAGCAAAATGGCTGTATTTAAAGATTCGTTTCAGGATCCGAGGCAATCGACTAGCCAGGAAGATATACGTCAGCAAAAACAGCAGGAACCAGCTACAACGGCATCGAAATGTCAGAAGAAGAAAGCTCCCCCCCAACAAAGAAATAAGAACCAAAAAGGTGGTTTCAAAAGAAAGTCTCACGATGCAGGTGAACAAATCTACGAACGGAATTACGAGCGCACCAAGAGAAGAAAGCAGAATGGGCAAGGGAAGCCCAATGTATCCAAAAGAACTGTGGAATCATCGGACAGGTGCCTGAGAAGCAAGAAACGTCGATTGCAGCCTGAGAATCAACTTCCCGAATACAGCAGGAACCAGGACAAGCAACGAGCAAGGGCCCAGGAGAGAAGGGCCCAGTCCACCAAACGTCCAGCGGAGCAACCTCCTCTACAAAGGAAATTGCCGAGGATACAACGACGGAATTTCAAAAGAAAAAGAGACGAGCAGGCTCCGAAAGAACAACGAAAAACGAGGAAACTGAACCAGGCCACAACTTACTCAAGTTTTAAAGATTGGGCCAAGAAAAGGATGGACGATCATAATAAGATAAGTACAATTTCGTATTCAAAAGTTTAGTTAATTTTTGAGTATACTGCAAGTTGCAGGACTGATTTTACCTCAAGCGAGGTTGACTTTTACGCCAAGTGAGCGATAAGTTCTCATATGGAAAGTAAAATGTTTTGTTAAAAGAAATTGTAATTCTTAAAGATTTAAAATTACTTAATTTTGTAAATAGATTAATTCTGTAAAAGCAATGAATTGCTGAAAAGAATATGTTAACTAAATGATTTTGTATGACGCTTTGTCTAAAGACTTGTAAAATGTCTAGAATGAAAATTCGGAAAATTGAAAAACACGATTTAGTCTGTAGACTATTAATTCAATGTAATTTGATATTTCAAGAAAGTACCTTGAGAAAGGAATAGGAAGCACTTGCTGTAAGCTTAGAAATTTAACCTATATTTCTGTAAGCTTAGAAATTTAACCTCTATTTGCATTTCAGGATTGCTATGAAATTGTTAATGTGTTATGAAATGTAACAAATAATATTATGCTAGCAATGCACGTTAAGTGCAATATTAATGTGAATGTTGTGTGCAAACTGCGAATTTGTATGCATGAAAAGTTAAAGATTGACTATTTTAGAATGCAAGTGTTAATTAGGCTCTCCACCAAATACACTTAAAGTGTTAGACATAAAGCTAGTGAGAACCTTAGGATTAGCTGGTTATAGGGCGTTTTTTTCAGGTCTCGTATGTCAAGTTCTAACTAATGTTAGTCGATTGTAGGTGGAAGAGTTGAACACCCCCGAACACATAAAAACCCGCAATGGCGGTTTGCTTTACATCCAACACCGGTGAGAGAGCATACGGGGGAAGAATTTAATTGTGCTTGAATGATAATGTGTGTGTGCAAAATTACACAAAAAAAAAAAAATAAGGATTTGTACCACTTAGAATTATTCTGTTATTATGTCATACTAAAGTTGTTTTCCTTCCAGATTTTGCTGGAAGGAGTAAGACTGTTTGAAGAATAAGACTTGAAAAAAAAAATGTTGAAGATTGTTGTTCCAGAAAATTTCGTCTGTATTTTACACAAACATATATTGCCTTGTAAGAGTTGGCCTAAGTTTAGAACAGTGAAATTTTCGACTATTTAGAATTGCTAGTTTTCAACATGGTCCGTTTGGACCAAAGTAGTTTAACTATCGCAATTCTGGCGGGAAGTTTGTAAGGTTTTAGTTAAACTAACCAAGTTTATTTTAATTTAAATCTTTTCTATCTCCTCTCTGCTTCAACTTCCTGTCAGAAGAAGCGCGCGTTTTTAGCTTATGCTAATTTTTGAAGTTCAGCCAAGCACTATTTAAGCCAGAGGTAGAAACCTCTCGGTGTGTGAGAGCTTTGCCTCAGATCACGGTCACGCTGCTCAACGTTCGCCTGACCAGCTAGCAGTTTAAATTTATAAGCCATAGTGCTTACTACGTGATTGCATTGTAAAATAAATTAAAGTGCGGTAGTATTTAGTATACCTTGCTACGCACCCTTTTCGGTAGAGGCCAACTTCCGCGAATTGCTCTGCGAAGCAAAGTTTAATTTAAGTTCTATTTTAATTTATTTAAATTTATTTGATTGTTAAGTTTGACCAAAGTGTGGTCTGTTACGTTCTGTATCTCTCCCGAATTGGGAGGTTTGTATTTAATAGTGATTGAATAAAAAAGGATTTCAAATCCCTTCACGTGCAGTTATTCTCCAGCCCAGCAGTTACATCAGAACATAGCGTACCTTCCGCTCCCTGTTCCAGTTCAGGACTTAGAACGTAAGGATAAGAACCCTTTACAGAATTTACTATGTTCTCAAAGAGCATGCACAGAACACTAAGTCCTGATAAGTCTTATTTTGTGTCCAAAAAATTAGTAAGTAAAAACTTAAGATAAATCACCGACTAGTAGAGTTACACTTGCCACCTTCAAAAACTTAAATGTGAAAACATACTAAGCAATAGAACAACTAAATTTAGGTAGATTTCTACAGTAATTAAAAAGGCACCTGTTTTGTCATTAGCCACTGTTTTACGGTACCTAAAATTACAAAAAAGAATTTTCTTGATTAAAACAAATTATTTTGCCGTTCCTCAAACTTTCCATTTGAATTCTAATGTCATTAGCAGCCATATGGGAAACTCCTTCACCAGAAAAGAGCCGTGAAAAATAATCTGCTCATAATTTCATAACGTGTGTATTTAGCGGCATATAGTTAATCTCGTGATCAATCCATTATCTAGAGCGTACAAATCTCGGTTTCTTCTTGGGAGGATCTCGCAACAATATGTTGGTATCGAGGATGACGAACATTGTATAATATTAACTCAAACAATTAGGCATTTGGTACTGTTTCGCAATAAGTTTTGATGTGTGGTTAGATCAAAACTTAGTATCTCAAGCGGTAGCATATTGAGTTATACCATATATCGTAAACCATATTGAGTTTTAGTCAAACTTCTAACAATTGCAATTAAAGGTGCTGCACACTTAAGTATAAATGATGTTACATATTCTAGACACTATGCACAAATTCTCTAAATTGTAGCAGCCATCGAGTTAACAACAGAAACCTAGGCAGCAATCCGAGAGCATTTTCACCACATTGTTAGCTTTTCTAAATGAAAGTTCTTAGTTGAAACTAATCTGTGAGATATTCATCGTAAGGTGGGTTCTTGGCGTATTAACATGTTCATGATGCGGGTCATTCACAAATACGCACGTAGTATAGGGCAGCACTTTATTTGCAACATGAACAAATAAATAGATATAGTTCATATAAAGTTAATAACATAATATTTCTTCTGGCTTGCAGCGTAACAGAAATAAGCCTTTTTCACGCCGTCCTCTTCTTGTCTGTTCTAACTCGATGTCACGTGGCAGTATAATAGTATTTTTTAAATTACTCTGCATTAACTACAATTTGGGCCAATAAGTAATTTTGTACAGATATTTAGTCTCAAAATGCAATTTTTCCCAATTTCTAAAATAAATTAAATGACTTTAAAGTTCTTTTTTTAAAACTTTATAATTTATCGAAATGAGAAATGCTTCAATTAATCTTCGCAATAATTCAAACCATCCTAGTGTTAAAATAAAATCTGGAGCAAAACCTTTCAGGATTTCATATTCAAATTCTCCTGAAACTGGACAGTTTCTTAAATCCTTACTTTGTCGTTAAACAAAGCACAAAGGATTCTACGTACTTTTCGAAAACATAAAAGTTTACTTTTTCCTGTTCATTGTTGGAAGTACTTTGCATGGTTTGAATTCTTTTGTTTTATTCTTTCAAATGCAACTGGGCTCCTGTTTATAATAAAAAGGATTCTATCTCACACAATTATGTACTAATTTCGATGTAAAGTATTTATAAATTGAATTAATTTTAAATAATAAACTATCTAATTTTGTAATAGTAAGTTGAATAAATTATTTGACCAATAAAGACAAAACATTTAAACAAAACTTGTAATTAAATTGTTAATTAAATAAAAAATTTGCAATAGATAAACATTAATAGCAAAATTAATGTTTCATTTCATTTGTAACAGAGAAGCACTCATTTCAGTTTTCAGTTTCTTTTCCATTAATATATTTGATAAAATATATGCTTCGTAAACGAATTTCTGAAAATATCTTTAAGATATTTCAAGCACATTAGATTTTAACAGTTTTATTTCCAAAGCGATTCAAACACTGAATGCTGACAGAAGATATTTTAAAAATAGTATGCCTATACCAATATTTAAGAGAATATTTTCTATAAACTGTGCAATTTATTTAAATACACGAGGTTTCCAAATAAAATTTAAAACAAATATACAGATATCCCGAAACTAATTTTATGATTCATTATAAATACTTACGATTTAATTATTTCTTACACTTTTAAAACACATTCATTTATTCTAAGAAATATAGATCATTTAATATGAAGCTCTATGTCGTATTCTAACTGAATAAATATCGCTTTGAACTTTTTTATGTAAAAGCAGTTGTTCGTGTTATAGACAATTACAATTTATTTCGTTTAAAAATATGGAAAATGTCTTAAATATGTAAAAGACGGTAATATTTCTGTTTTTATACAATAAAGTAATTCCTTATATTTTATAAACAGCATTTCTATACGTTTGAAATTTAGATTAAAAGAATTTTCTAGTAACTTTCTTTTTAAGCTTGTATGATCAGAAAAATTCACTGACATTATCAGGACTTCTGTATATTCTAATTGATTTCGGAAACATAACTATAGTCCTGAGTAGGAACAGGGAGCTTACTAAAAGCTATGTTCGTGCGTGTGTACAAGATACAACAAAAAAAAGCAAGGTTAGAATTCCCCTTTATTTGTGTATCGATTTTACAAACGTTCCCGTACTTTGGGATACAAAGACCAACCACTTGTGGTCTGAACGTAAAAGAATATACGACTACTAACTAAAATTTAAATAAGAGCTAAATTTTAAATATCTTACACAGATGACAGGCACTAAGACTGGCCTTTTAAATTACTACTTCTGTAGTACGCAAACTGCGGAAAACTACAATACGTCTTTAACTTTCAAGAGGGTTAAACTTCTGGCCTTAAAGGCGGACAGTAACTGATGGCAAGCTCGCATGAAGACTCGTAGCAAGAGGGCTCGCTCTCCTTCCTTCTACTATCTTGACAAAAAGCCACAAGTTAAATACTTAAGCATTAGCAAGTACAATTTGCCTGAACATATTCACGTGTTAATTCTGGCTGGAAGTGGAAAATAAGAGATGATAGTAAAGTTTCAAAATAAAATAAACGTTAGTTAAACTTAAGATCCTTACAACATGTAAAATCCACGTTATGCATTTTTGAATCAGGAAAATTATGTGTATGTATAACTATCTATTGCAATAAAAATTTATCTGTGCTTTGAACTAAAAAGGGAAACATTATTCCCCCTTTTAGTTTTATGTTATTAAGCTTCAATCATATGAACTAAAACCCTAGAGATGTTCAAGTTTTAAACTAAATGATGCATTTACGAAACGCTGTCCGGTGAGAGTAAAAAACTTCTTTTAACAATATTTTAAACATTTTACTGCATTAAAACGTATCTAAATGCATAATATAAATTTCAGTAAAAAATTCATAAAATACGTTAAGAAATATTTTCACAGAAACAGGAAGGTCAATTGTTTATTCTCGGAATCTACGTGACTAATCCCGTGATTAGCTATTAAACTAGCTGTCGGTTTATTTTGTAGTCATTCATGTACAGGCACATGCACAATTTGTTTTAATTTAAGGAATAAAATTAAATGTTGTTTAAAAAAATTAAAGATTTCAGATTTTAAATTACGTCCAAAGCGACGTTTTTTAGCATTTTGTGTGTTACCTTTATTTATTAAATATCATGTTCTTCGCAATTAAACCATAAAATTCAGTTCAACAGGAATATCGCAAAATAATTTTAAAATCAGTATATCTTTAGAATTTCCGATGCACAGTTCTGCGCGCTTTAGATAAAAAGGTTTTTTTCCCCCGTAGAGTGTTGCCATTGCTCGCTTTTAAATCGTTTGAGTTTGTACAATAAAAATTAGTTAAAGTTTTACAAAATATGAAATAGATAATAAACCAAATTCCAAATTCCAAATTTGAGCTTCCAGATGCTCACATTCGGGAGGAAACGTAAGTTATTCAAAATTGGATGGCTGTAGGTACACATCTGGAGAATCTTCATTATTTAATTTCTTTAAATATAATACAAGGTAATAACTTTTGGTGGCAGCAATTTTTAAAGTGATACAGCGGTTTATAGTGATTCAACTCAAAATCGCAAAACGAAAACAATAGTCCTTCAGGGACAAAGCCTCTTTGGACTAACAATAAAAATCTGAAAGCTTTCAGGTTTTACATTACGCTCAAGGACACGTTTCTAAACGTTTTGTGTGTTACCTTTATTTATTGAATATCATGTTCTTTGCACTTAAACTATAAAATTTAGTTCAACAGCAGTATCGCAAAACCATTTTAAAATGAGCATATCTTTAGAATTTCTGATAGACAGTCTCCCGCGCTGGAAATAAAATTGGTTTTTTTTTCGTGTAGTGTTGCTATTGCTTGCTTTGAAATCGTTGAGTTTATTAACCGAGAATTCGTTAAAATGTTATAAAATATGAAATCGATAATAAAACAAGTTTTTAATCCTAAATTAGGGCTTCCACATGCTCATATTCTGTGAAAGATTACGTTATTCAAAATTGGACGGTTCTAGGTGCTGTTGTTTTAGCACAGTGCGAGAAACATACAAACATTTATGCAGCTTCGTCGTTATTTAATTTCCTTCAATATTCCACATGGCGATAATATTTGATGGCTCCAATTTTAAAAGTGATATGCCGTTTATACTGATTCAAAGTAAAATGCCTAAACGAAATTAATAACCCTTCTGGGCTAACGCCTTTTGGGCTAAAAATTAAAAGAATGTATAATTAGTTGAAATAATAGTAGCATAATTAGTTGAAATAATAGTAGCATAATTAGTTGAATTTTTTGTGAAAATATTTGTTAATTCTAGGGTTGAAAAGTGTGGAAATCATTTAATAGTTATTAAAGTACCAGTAAGAATTTTCTAAAAGGAAAGAAGCAGAGAGTCTTTATTCAGTGCAGTTATCTCCAACAGAGCCGCCCAGCCGGTATAGTGGTTAGCGTCGCTGACTGCCGTGCCGAAGGGCTCGGGTTCGAATCCCGGAGAAGGCATGGATGTTTGTAAATGTATAGTGTCGGTGCGGCATGGCGGCACTTTAAATATGCGGCGAGCCGAAAGTCCTCTCGTGTGGATTGGTGGGAGAGGAGAGGGGTGGGAGACCCCTGAATTCCCCCCCCCGAGGTGCTCTCCCTCAAAATTGGGGGTGGAAAATAGAAGTCCAATCTTTCTTCGGAGTAGGCTGTGGCAATTATTCTTCCATGTAGTAATGAACACGGCAACAACATCTCTCACAGGATTTGCGGAGACCTTTCATGTCATTCATGGACGATAAGATTACGTTGAGGCAAGACGAACGGATGACCATTTCGTGGGAATGATTGTTTTCTCTTAAATAAGTGAGACTTTACCAAGCAAATTCATAAAAATAAGCATTATCATTTCGTAAGTAAAATTAATTTTCTGTTGCATCTATGTAAAATGAGTACAGATGTCAAAACTCTCATTTCTGTAACTGTAAACTCATGCTGTAGATATGAGAATTCGGAATACATTCAGAATTATTCTGCAAAGCGAATATGGACTCCTTTGCAAATAATGTTGTCATTACTGAACATACATGCAGTTCACGTGAAGTGGAATATATTAGAAAATACCTCCCTTGCCCCAAAGAAGAACGGTGAACTGTTGGTATTTCGGCGTATTGACCTCATTAGCGTTTTTTGAATGCTATGATATCTGAGATTAGCTGTTCTATAACAGTAATATAATGCTTCTGCAGCAACAAAGATAAACCTTAGTTGAATTGACATAATTTTCGAGAGTTTCAGAAATTTCCTAAAACTGACAGAAATCTATTTTTAACCTTCCGACTCCTTTCACTTGACACTAGATGGTTTTTAGTTTGAAAAGGACAATCCGACTTTCTTTATCCATTAAACAATTTCCCAGAGTTGCTCGGAAAAATTAGACTAGCGACTAGCATTTAGATTGATTCCCTTACAGTTCAGACGAACTGATAAACATCTCTCTAAGAGTTCTTTTTATCTTAGAGTGCGAAGATTAATGTTTATTGACAACGGAGCAAATCTGTTTACACAATGCGCTCGCATACCATTAAACTAAAATTTCTGAATATTTTTTAAGTTCCTTATTATTAAATTAATAATTATTATCAGTTGTAATTCAGAAGTTCCTTATTATTAAATTGTTACTTAATAGTAATTTTTACGCTACTTATTACTGAGTTACTAATTAATATATTATTCTTAAATTATTCTCTTTTTCGTGTAGTTAATTAGGAAAAAACAATAATTATCAATTAAAATGCAACAAAGAGTCACTTGGATATTTTGATCCCGTATAAAAGAAATGTGTTGCTTGCCATGATATTTTTCCATGCAGAAAGTGATTTCTTTTAAGCATAACATGAACAAATGACAGTTTCGTTTAGAAAGTGCTTCTTCAAGCAGATAGCCTTCAGAGTCTTCAGAAATATTCTATCAAGCTATTACAAACAACCATTTTAAGTATTATTTATTACTGAGAGTTT
>KK119067.1:32661-58130 GCA_000611955.2 Stegodyphus mimosarum | reverse complement strand
AGTAAAATTTATAACTAATTTTTCACAAAGACCAAAAATTTAATTTCCTAATTAATAAATTTCAAATAATCCATTAAATGTTACAAAGAATTTAAAAAATGTTAAAACCAAAACTTTTCAAACAAGCGATACCCCAATTAAAAAAATAACGAAATTTTAAGAAAAACGAACATAACAGAAGAGAAATTCAATGTCACTTCGTCAGGGGGGAGGTGCATTGAAATCAATTGAAAATATCTCTTCCGCAAAAAGCTTTTTTTGAGAATCATCCAATGAAATTATTAAAATACATTATTAAATTTTAATAATTAAAACACATAGAAATGGTTCATTGGCTGATTCTATATACGGAAAAGCAAGGATTTTTGTAGAAAAGAGATTTTCAGTTGATTTCAAATTTCCTCCCCCCTGACAAAGTGGTATTGAAGTTGATTGCTCTTCTGTTATGCTCATTTTCTTTAAATTTGCCTATTTTTTAATTGGGATATTGCTTGTTCGAAAAGTTTTGGTTTTAGCATTTTTTTTTAATTCTTTGTAATAGTTACAGGATTATTTGAAATTTATTAATTATGAATTTCAATTTTAGGTCTTTGTAAAAAATTAGTTTTAAATTTCTTACTTTATGTCTTTACTAATAAATTTTTAGCAGCTTAATGCGTTTTTAAAAAAAATTGTTTTATATATTTAAAAAAAATGTTATATATATATATATATTTGAAAGGAGATGACGTAGTTAAGATGGCTCGTTTACGTTAAATTACTAGTGAAGGTCCTAACCATTTAGAATCTCGAAAAAAATCGCTCCCTAAAGTAGTACAAGTAAACATTTGACAAATGTAAGTCATTAAGTGAAACAAAAGCAAAGCATTTTGAAAGTAAACAATGATCTCTCGAGTAAAAAATTTTAAAAGTAAATAATGATCTTCCGAGTTCAACGTTTCAAACAGAACTTATCAAGGGAAAAATGATTTGAAGCCTTGTACCTAGTTGATCATTGAGTTTTGAATGTAGGTTTCGTTCCTCTGAGACATTTGAGATAAAGCGCGAAACAATTGAAATATTTTCTCCATTCAGAGTGCAGTTTTTTCCAGTCTTTCAAATGTTTCAGATCTCTTCCCTACCCACATTAGCAATTCTCAAAATTAACTTAAACGCTAAAAAACTTGGTAAATTAAAAATCAATAAAGTACATAATGACATATAAACCTTGAAAACTAATACTAAAGGGGAATGGAGAAAAAAACTACGCTAGGAAAATTGTAAGAAAGATGTACAGTTATTTACATGAAGTTATTAAAGTTCATGAACACCTTCAGGTAAGGTCGATATACAAAACCTAAAAAAAGAGCAGTTCGAATGTGTGAAAGATTAGCTTTATTTCGCGCTATATAAAAATATTTCTGATATGAGAAAAACTGGGGTATGTGTAAAACGATTCAATAAATTGGAATCGGTTCGGAGAAATCCATTGAATTGGAAAAAAAGCGGTAAAGATGTCTTTAAAAAACGGATGAAGAGGTCAAAAAATTTAAGTCGTAAGTAAAACTACATTGTTGAACTAATCATTTCTGGAAGCAACCTGCTAAAAAGGGGGATCAGCGAAACTCAGATGGAACGAAGGTTCAAAATCTCAGGGCCTATATTCCTCAGATTAAGATAAATCCATACAGGAAGTAAGCGACTAGAAGAAGTTATAAAGTTGAAACAGTACTATGGTGCAAAGCAAAAACAAAATAAAGTGGAAACAGAACTGTGATGCAAAACAAAAATAAAGATTCATAGCCAAAATTCTTAAGATTAATCTAAATCATCTTAAGTAGTAAACTTCTAGAAATAGGGAAAAGGTTCGCAAGTATCGAAATGCAAATTAAAAATAGAAATCATCCAAGCCATCCTTAATGTTTCTAGTTTGCAGGAAAAGTATTTTAGAATTGAAAGAATGAAGTTAAACGTACCCTCGTCGAAGTTGGAAAGAAAATGGTGCAAATTTGTTAATAGAAGCTCCTTGTTTGGAAGGGAATAACCTTTGAGAAAGGGGATCTGCGCTGAAGCTCATGAACAAAGTGAATTCTTCCGTGGGAAGGAGGGGGAGGTCAATTGCAGGTGGTCGGCGTGGAAGGTGACAGGATGAACTAATGTCCGCTCATCTTGCTGTAAAGTGCAAAAGAACTGAATCCAAGATGGCTATGCCTCAAAGTTGGAGAAATGATTCTGAACTAGCAAAAAAGTTTTGAAACAGAAAAAGCGGTTAAAAAATAATCGTAATTTTTCACACAAACGAGTTATATTTGTGTCTTACGAAAGAGAAATAGGCTCATTTTTTAGTCAGAGAAAAAGATGTTTTGCTAGAAATAATTAGGAATACGTAATTAGTAGTTTAAAAATTTTTTGGCAAAAAAGGAAGAAGAAGAGCAATTTTACTTATATATTCACATTAGATTACTTTAATCGGTCATCCATAAATTACCTTCTTTTCAGATTTGGGTTAAGTATATCATATCACCTGATACAAGTAATCTAAAAACTAAAATTAATGCCCGCCTTTTTTTAATGTGTTTTTAATGATGATTTTTGGAATGTGATTTTCTAAGCGTGTTTTAATTAGGTATTCTATTTCTTCAGTAAGATGTTATGCTTTATTACAAACGTGTTTGATTCTAAGAATTTGGTTGTGAATGGTATTCAAGATAACTTTTTTGGAAATGTTGGAGTCCCAATTCATAAGTTTAATAGTATGAAAATTTAAATCTCTTCTTTTATCGAAGATTTTTATTTCTTTAAAGTTAAGAACTTGTAAATCCAGATATTCAATAACCTGTTGCTATGCGTTTGCTTTGTTAAGTTGGAGGCTGCAAGGATAGATACACTGGTGTGCAAAAATTAAGGATGAAGTCGAAAAATTAGCATATCAGTTGAACGAGGAGGCAGAGCGGACAGAGAGACCAATCAGGAGATTAAGTAAGGTGATGTACGGTAGCACATGCGCAGATATGCAGGTAGACGTAATGGGGGAGTGTCTGAGTAGTATAAAGCATGTTGTCGGTGTAAGATCAGTATTTCTGGCAAAGAGATTGCACGCCGTATAGCAGTTAAAATCACACCGAGTTGCTGTCTCAGCGAGAAATGGCGAATAATCAATCTGTTAGACGACATCTGGATGCTTTTACCCGAGGTCGAATCATTGGGAAGTTGGAGGAAGGCCGCAGTGTGACAAGTGTGACTGCAGAGTTCGGAATTGCTCACAGCATCGTTTCACGACTTTGGAGACAATTTCAAACTACAGGAACAGCTATCCGGGGGTTTAGTAGTGGTCGTCCACGAGGAACCACACCCGCAGATGACCGGTATATTGCCTTACAGGCCAGAAGAAACAGGCGGCAGACAGCGGGAGAAATCGCTAGACACACGACACAGGCGACTGGACGACCGATATCGCGTTTTACCGTGGCCAGAAGACTGCACGGTGGTGGTCTGTTTGCACGACGCCCTGTACGGTGTGTACCTCTAACGCCTGCCCATCGGAGAAGGCGTTCTCTGTGGTGCCGGGAACACCGGAATTGGAGAGACAATGAATGGGGACGAGTACTCTTTACAGATGAGAGCAGATTTAGTCTGAGTTGCGATTCTAGACACATACACATCTGGACAGAGCGGGGAACACGCAATAACCCCTTCAACATCATCAAAAGGGACTGTTTTGGAGGTCGCGGAGTTCTCGTTCGAGCAGACATAATGCTTGGTAGCCGGACCGACCTTCATATCTCCCAAGGAGGTTCGTCACCTGGGACTGCTATTGTAACGAGGTTCTTCTTCCTTACATGCGTCTTTTCACAAGGGCTATGGGTCCTCAGTTCCTCTTCATGGACGACAACGCTCCACCTCATCGCACAGTTACTGTCGAAGAGCTGTTGGAGAGGGAAGATATTGAACACATGGATTGGTCGGCAAGGTCTCTGGATCTAAATCCCGTCAAGCATGTACGGAACTTACTAGGGAGACCCGTGGCAGCACGTAACTTATCGCCAGTAACGATTCCGAAACTGCGATTGGTGCTACAAGAGGAACGAGCAGCAGTGTCTCAACAGCTCATTAGCAACCACATATCCAGCATGCACAAATGATGTGAAACCTGCCTAGCAGTCAGGAGAGATCATATCCCCTATTAAAGACCGGTAGTTTCTTGCTGGACACCCATCACAGGGATGTTTCGGCCTTCCGTCGCATTGCGCTTCATGCTACTTTTTCAATAAAGCTTCTTTTTATCCTTCTGATTTCTCTTTTGGTAAGTGTTGCTTACATTACTCATGTCCTTACGTATTGGGGATCTTACGGTATTAAATGTGTTGATTTGGAAAGCTTTTGTACAAAGTTCTATTGAAAAAACCGTCTCGTCCTTAATTTTTGTACACCAGTGTAGTGTATTTTTCAATTTTGTTGTAGTTATTGAAGGCGATAATGTCGTCTACATTTCTGAACACGTGGGTGTAAAAAGTCCGTTGAGCTTCTGGAAGCGATTGTTGGAATTTATATTGTAGTAAGAAAAGAAAAATATTAGTTAAAAATATTGTTTTTAGTTTATAAAGGCAAAACTCTAAGATCAAATATATTATAATTTGGTACCCTATGTATTCTTTCTTGTAAAATTTGAGTATTTCCCAAAGAGTTTTGTGCTTTCAAGCACAAAATAATAATGTAATAATGTAATAATACGTGTGGTAAAAAACTTATCTTGAAGAAACTTTTCAAAATTATTTGCTAGAAGATTGACATTAGTGGCTGAGAAATATGGTTTATTTTTTTTTTATTGCCTGTTTTTCCTCGTAAGGTTTTGACACTGAATTTTCCAAATTCACTGCAAATAGAATTTTCTTTCTTAATATGAGTAGCCCTGCTTAGTATTTGTTGAGACCATAAGTGTAAAGAGATCTATTTTGCAGTACGAAGATTGATTCTTTAAAGAGTCTAAGTTTCATGCTGGGGATAATATCTAAAATTGTGATTTTAATTCTTTCGAAGCTATGCAATTGGAAATGTTCCAAAAATGGCTGTATGGCAGTCATCTTTGTTAAAGCTATTGGGTGGAAGTTGATATTTTTTATGTGGGATCTGTGGCTGTTGATCCTGAGATTGAGGCGGTGTTTGCTCTGACCAATATAAACTAGGCTTCATTCTTTTCATGAAATTTGGTTTATGCAATTAAAGGCCTTTCAAACTGTTTGAGTAAGTTTTTCATTTGTAAGTAAAAGCGTTGCATTAAGTTTGCAGGTTTTTAAAAGTGAATTTTTTCACTCTATAATCTTGATACTTTTTAACTGAGCTTAAATTGAAAGTAATGAGGGAGCTAGCCTATATTACAGTTAGTTTTTTTAAGAAAACTTAATCTGACTTTAGGAGAGTGAAAACATTCAAAACCTTTAACTAGTGGAATAAGAAATATGCAAACGAAAAAAGGATTAAAAGTTTTAAAACCTGAATCCAATTTCAAGCGCTTAAAGCTGCTAAAACTGTTTTGAAAAATTCAAAACAAAGAATAAATTTTTTGCAAGAACTATGAGAGCAAAGTTAAAAAAACACGTCGAAATACGCTTAAGCTGCAGGTTCGTAAATCTTGGAAAGATATTTGAAAGGAGATGAGATAGTTAAGATGGCTCGTTTACGTTAAATTACTCGTGAAGGTCCTAATCATTTAGAATCTCGAAAAAAATCGCGCCTGTATACATACATTTGAGACATTATATATATATATATATATATATATGTATAGTAGTGTGTGAAATAAATGTAGTGAAAAAAAGAATTAATCGTAATTACATGGATTTAGTTGACTGGATTCCGTATATCTCCTCAATTGTCTTTTAAATAATGAGAGGTATGATGGAAGGAATTATTCCATTCTTCCAGGCGTCCTGTTGTGGTGTTGGAGTGGTTATTAAGCCAAATTAACAAGTGTTCCATAGTTTAAGCTACCCCATGATTCGATTCCCGGTAAAGGTAAATGAGGTTTTTCGCGTTTCTTCCTTCGAAACAAATATCTAATAATCCCACAACTTTCACTGTTTTCATTTCATAAGAAGTTAGTTTTAATTCTTTTATACGAAACAAAACCAAATAACTGTTTTGTAAAAATATATGAAAGGGAATTAATCATGATTTATCTTTTCTTTTGTGCAGAAAATTAATATTGTACTCTGGAGTAGAAACAACTGAGCGAAACAATTTTCATAACACAAAAAATTAATTAAAAGCTTTTTGTCTTCTTATATTTTATAATATTATTTAACAGTCATGTGTATTAGGTTCCATTGGTGTCCACCGAAAACATTGCGGAAAAAAAACAACGTAAGGAGAAAACGTCGTGCTACAAACATCGCGGAAGAAAAAAAGCAAAGAGAAAACATAACAGTTCTAAAACACTGTGGTAAAACATCGTTGAAAATAAAGTAGTTCAAACTTCGCAGCTTAAAAACATCATCGTCGAAAATATCGTGGTGAAAAATAAAGTACATAGAAATCATCGCATGACAATAACATCACACGCTAATGTTTTTCAGGCTTTAAAAGGTGTAAATGCATTTTCGCATAATGGTTTGGGAAGGCAAGAAGGAAAGAGGGATATTTTCACTTTTATATTTCATTTTTTTCGAATGAATTAATAAATTTTTGCTGAAAAAGAGCTAAGTAAACTTAAGCATTTAAAAATTGAAAATGACTAGAAAATTAATGCAACTTATAGCCCTCAATAAAATTTTTAATTTACATAGTTAATCAACAAACGTCATTAATAAATGAATCTTTTTTATAAAGTTTAACTCATAGTGTTTCATGAAAAATACAGCCTAAAAATGTTTATATAAAGGAAGATAAATAACTGCATTGAGGTTACATCTGTAAAAATTGCTTAGTTGATTATGAAATTACTTTCTTTCATGTTTGTTAATCTGATATTATTTTCGTGAAAATTATATCTTGTTTTGTTTCCGTTTATTCTTAAAGTGTCGTTAAAATTTCTTGCGCTTCTAAATCTTTATTCAAATGTGCATTTACAACTTTTAAAGCCTAAAAACGCATGTGTATTATCTTCATACGGTGATTTGTAGATGCTTTATTTTTACCACGATACTTTCGACGATAATGTTTTTAAACTGCGGAAGTTTTTGGACCGCTTTATTTTCGACGACGATATTTTGTAACACGATGTTTTAGAACTGCGATGTTTCCTCTTGCTTTCTTTTCTTGCAGTGTTTTCGGCTGTAACACTTCCATTAATAGCTCTTATGAATTACTCACCTATAGTTAAGTTAATTAATTCAATATTTAGTCTACGTCTACCGCACAGTCATTTGTGTATGAAGTTAACAATGCACGAAAGAAGGGTTTGTAGCAAAGCTTAACTTCTCTGAGTATAAGATTTGGCGAAGATTTTAAAATATCATGGAATTAATGCTATCTTTCTGAACTGAGAAAAGGAGCGCTTTACGATCTGTGTATATTTGCTGTATCTGTAAATTTGAAAATCTCACTTTTTTAAGAAATACCTGCAATGTAACTTCTCGCATAATATAGCAATCAAGGTAATTTAATTGCTTGATTATCCTGTTCGTCAGGACTGCTACTCTTAGACATATTTCAGAATCTATTTTGCAATAAATTATGTTTATAGATACAACAACTATCCAATGAAATGATAACTAGGCTGCATGAAGTATGTTTCCTTATCACCTGAGACTACATTCTCCATAAAATTGTATACATCATGTATTGATCACGGTGACATTTTATTGCCATCTTAGTCATTAATACATTAAGCTAGACTATACTACTAGGCTTTGTGGCTTATTCATTAAATAAAGTTTTAATGTGTCAGAATTTTAAAATCATTCACCACAATATACCTCATTCTCATTTAAGCAAATTTAAAATCTGCTTAAAACTTTCTTGGCTTTTAAAGCTATTTAAATGCAAATAAGAAATGTGATTAAAAACCGATTAAAGGTGTGCGTTTTTATTAACTTAATCATAATGCATAACATCGGGAAGATAAACAGTTTTAGACAGAAACACACAGTGTCTTGAAGGGGCAGGAAGCGGAATACCGATACAGAATGCGAGAATTAAACTTAGTGTACTTTCGATTATCCAGGTGCGGATTATCCGTCCGCACACTCAATGAGATGAGGGCTGTGAATGCTATGCACTGAAATGTGTAATGCTATGCTCTGAAATGTGTAAAAAACAAACATTAGCGAGTCCGAGCAGGCAGAAATATTTTTCCTAATAAAGAATTCCGAGATTTATATAATTGTCACGAAATCGAGGCAATAACTAAATATGTATGCCAAAACGAAGGCAGAAACATCGAGGAATGGTTCAATGATGATTTAACTGGGCCGGGCTTTCAATACCTGAGTGATGAGGATATCGTTTCTAATGTTGCAAGAACAGATGAGGCAGAAAATGTTAATGAAATTACAAGCGAAGAAGATACTAACAATTACATTAGTCCCCAAACAGGAAAAACTTTTGAAACCTATTGCAATTTGTCGGCAAAAAGGGATTAGAATACAATAATAAAATAGCACTTCAAAATATACACAGTAAAATTTGACAAATATTTAAACCCTCTGAAAAGCAAAGTAAAATTACTGAATCTTTTAAGAAAAAAACGCATACAATATGCAATAAAACTTACAGTTTTGATCATCTGTGTTTTTCATTTTATTGTGACCTGCTTCCCCGATATGAGATGGATAATCGAAAGCTAACTGTATTAAAATCAGAAGCCGAAAAAACACTTGTGGGAAGTATTTATATTTTTCTCTGTATGATAGACAACTACCATCTACCACACAGTGTAAATCCTAATTGTCATAAAAAAACTGGTGTAACACTTTAACTAATAAGTGTCAGCTTGGTAATGACGTAGTCTCCAATACATCATTACCAAGCTAATGCATTAGTATCATGAGTTATTAGTATCATTAGTCATTACCAAGCTGATATATTCATCAGCATTAGTGCATTTTTTACGAAAGTAACTATCACTAGAGGTATAAGATTAGAATGCAGTTTTTTACTTTAATTCCAAGAAAAGTAATTCTTGGTAACTTCTCAAAACACTTTTAAAAAGATGTTTTTTGAATCTGACTACTTAAAAGTTTGAGTTTCGCTTCGTAATCGCACGCACGATACTGCAGCGTCTTTTCCCAACTGTAACTGAAAAGGCATTTGAATGCAATTTCTGTAAAGAATACCTCGTTAATACTCGTTGTATTATATTATTACTAATCTTGAAGAAAATTAGTAATAATGTAATACAACAATTTGTCTAACGACTGCATTTATTATTGTACTATATAATATTAATATATTATTAAGTAAGAGATGCATTTTCTTAATACAAGCTAGTAAATTCTAAGATTTCCGCTAAACGCGCTTCCTTGGGAAAAGGAATTAATTCTATAAGAGGAGTTCGTGACGTAAAATGATCAGAAATTTTGATTTCGTTTCGTAAAGCGAAAAGCATTAATGAAGGAAAAAGGCCGATAAGATATAATAAGAGAGCGAGAAAAAAAAAGGACAGTTCCATATCCACCGTTCTGACTGACGAAATTCAACTTGCGTTTTTCATGTCTCGAAACCACAACTTAGGATATATATTAGGTCTATATTGTTACAAAATGTTCAGGCGCGGTAAGATAACTTCCCCGCAAAGCAGGTTTAGGGTTACCAGAAAATGGCAAGGGAAGGCAGGGTTGCCACATTTGGTGAGAAATCGCCCATTTGCCGACATTTGGCGACAAAAGTGGCGATATGCCATAGACGGATGGAGAACCTTCTAGAACGAATTCTTCCTGGTTTAGCCCACAATGTTCTCGAACGCAAGCTATATAAACCTTGCTGATACGCGGAGAATCACTCAGTGCCTAGTCTAGCGAGTTCAGTGCCTAGTCTAGCGAGCAAGTCAATCAGTGAGCAAATGTCTCGTAGTCTAATGCCAAGTCGGTCGTCGAGTGCATCGAGAGAGTCTCTTAGTGTATCGAGAGTTAGTGCATTGTCGAGTTTTATCTTAGAGTGTGTTGGGCTCCGAGAACGGCCGAACCGAGTCGGAACTCTAGGGTATCGTCGATTGCATCGCGAGTTGTAGCGTGGAGAGTCTCAAGGGTACGTAGAGCTCGAGAACGACTGAGCAGAGTCGGGAGCCGTTCTCTGGTGCTTTGCCGTAAAGTGTCTCCACCGTTATAGCCTGATTATCCTGAAGGCTGTGTCGCTGATTGTCTTAGAGTGTTTGCAGTAGTTCTTCGACGTCTGCAAATGTGATTTTTGAGCTGTCCTGAGAATACTAGCTAATAAATTGTGTTTCCTTCTTCATCAAGTGTCGTCGTTAATCACTCCAAATCCTTGAACCCGTACGTACGTAAAGAAAAACGTAACAATATATAGCTTTGTTCTAATATAGGTATTTTGGCACAAAATCGGATAGTTTCTGAAATAAGATACCAATTTTTTCCATATTTCGATCCTACGACTCAAATTATAGCAAACTGCCAAATTTCGTAAAAATCGCGCGAGAAGTTTTTAACAAATTAGCCCTCACAATTTTACTCCTCAGTATTAATTGAAATTAATAAAGACGCATTTCACAATATACACAAAAGACGCATTTTACGAAATTCACAAATTAAGGAAAAATGTATACAATATATCCTGCCTTTATTAGGGAAATATTAGGAGTTCGATCATGTGTTTCTAAAGCCTGATTAGAATTAGTTTTTCTTTGATTTTACCAACAGAAGAACGAAGATGGATTGGCCTCTAGTTGGCTTCCTGTTTAAGATTTTTTTTTCTGTCTAAAGATTAGCCAATAGAAGATAGTCATCGTTTTCCATGAGAATAGAAAATAGCATATGAATAAAGGAATTATTAGAAACACGCTTTTAAGCATGTAATGGTAATCCTATTTGAACCAAGGCATCTTTAATGTTCAGGTTATTAATATTTCTTTGATTTCCTCCTGTTTGGCAAAGTTCGTGCAATTCACACAGCCAAAGACCCATTCAGTCAGCTGTTCACTTCTACGCTAACATTATGCTTGACATTTTGAGTAGTTGGGCAGTAAGGGGTCTAAGTATTCTTCAAAGCCTTGAGCTTTCTTGGAAGTTGTGTAGGCATAGGTGAAATAATGTTTCGTAGGGCTCCTTACTTTTATTCTGTCGAATTAAGTGACGAGGAACTTAGTGAACTGCTAAGTGAATAATCGCTTAGCAGTTCACTAAGTTCCTCGTCACTTAAGTGAATAATCGCTTAACAGTTCTTAAGTCCAAAAACAGAAACTTAAACTCAAGAAGGGTTAATTACTTTTTATTTGACCAAAATAAGATTAACAGTTGGTCCCTTTCTCAGTGCGTACAACAAAGCCTCCACTTGGGCTTAAAATGTAAGAAATAAGAACTAACTAATGACTAACTAAAGAGATTTAGCCGAAGCTAACATAGTTCTAAATTAGTTGGCCCGTAATACTAAATTAGCCAGCGAGCTAGCAAAAGGCACGTAATACGGTCGAGCGTAGTAACAGCTTAGAGAGATGTAGCCCAAAGGCAAACGCACGATATTCAGGAATCCTAACTCTTTCTGTCGAAGTTAATTGAACTTGACTTAAATACTATTCTCCTTCTTATTTGCATTCAACGCGATTCTAAACACTCATTCTGATAGGGAGGAAGAAAAAGAAGTTTAAACAAGGAACGATAGGAAAGTAGAATTAAATCAAATTAACTGCTATAAAATTAAAATGTAGCTTACAGCTTCATAAGGCTACTATTTAATTTTTCCTTCTTTCCGTGTTCAAAATTCATCATTATCTGCATTCATCGTTACATTTACGCAAAGCTATATTAATAATGTAATCATTCAGTTTGTAACATTGCATGAATGCTAAAAACAAATAAATGAAATATTGTTACATTACTACAGCTTTTATGTTTATTTTTCAAGCCAATGCTCCTCCATTTTGCAAGAGAACTTTACTACACTTTACTTTACTTACTTTTTTATAATATCGACATAACAAAAAAAGGTCATATGTAAGATAACAATTATAAAAAAAATTATTGAAATGTCCATTTAATAAAGGAAGCACCGATTCCATTGGTTCTCTGGTGATTTTATCTTCATCCACTATTGATTTTTTTCATCATTTTCTGCATTAAATTACATATATGTGTATGATAATAGTATGTTTAACCATTACACATTAATATTCATATTGTTACAGGGTAAAAAAATAGTTTGAATGTTAAGGTAAAGTATTATACATATTAACGGTAAAATGAAATTTTTGTATTCATTTTACAGTTAACAGTAATAAATTAGGCATTATTCGTAATAATAATCTGGACTTTTAACATCAATGCTATCATGATCATTACAACATGTTATCATTTACAACATTAGAAAATTTTATTATTAGCTGCCTGTTGCCCTTCGCTGCGTTAGAAAGTTCTTTTACTGAAATTTATGGTTTTCAGATTCTCACACTAATTTTCGAGGCCAGCGTAAACATACGAAATTAAAAATGTAATTCCTGGCTAGGATATTTTTGAGGTGATATATGCACCTGAATAGTTATAATAAACAACTTGTTTTTCCCTTTGGAAACTTAGTGGGATATATATATATATCAGTTCGACGATATATATATCAGTTTAAAATGCCATATATATCAGTTCAGTGCTGCCCACTGAACTGATGTATGTAGCATTTTAAAGTACTTATTCTCCTTTTTAAATACTTATTCTTTTCTTTACATTACTGTGAAAAAATTTAATTTGTCTTGTCAAATTAACGGAAAAAACCATGCTTTTCTTTACTAACTTCGAAAGTTTCACGAGTTTAATTACTTCTTTCTTTTATAGTTTGAAAATGCCGGTTCTTTCTAAAAAGAAATTTAAAAAACCAATAAACGATGCCAGATTGGTCTCAATTGAATTCCCATAAAAAATCCACTTCAGGGATCTTTTCGTTTGGGAGTTTTTAAAACCATGTATTGATTTCAGTTTTTTAAACGCTTCAATACTTCATTCCGGGTTTTTTCTAAGCACCTTTATTCATAAGTTGTTAATAGTTTTTAATAAGTACTTTTTCTGTAAACAGCATTTAATTTCCTCCATTTTAAAGGTTCTATCTCACTTTTTAGAGGATGTTTTGATGCATGTACAACCATCTAACTCAAGAATTCAAGTATTCAAAATTAATTTTTTTACAATTGTGAATCAAAATATTATACAAGAGACTATGAATAATGTTATAATTCTTGATACATTGTATATATGTCCATGTAAAAATTACGCAAAGGTTTAAATTATCAAAACCGTATAAGGTATTTTCTTCCTCCTTCCAGCACGTCTTCGTGTAGTAATGGTTAGCACACTCGGCGCGTATTCGAGAGGTCCAGGTTCGAGTCCCGGCAAGAGCATTGTGCATTTTTTATGTTTTCTGCATCAAAAAATCCTAATGTCTCTACAGTATCAGTATTAATGCTTAAAACATATTGCATAATCACAAACATCCAAATTAATCAGAATCACACAAAATCTGAATAACTGAAAAGTCCTGAATTTCGTTATCTGCAGGTCGAAATGTATTTATTGTAAGATAAATGAGTAAATTTTATTTTTCCTTTACTGTTTATTATTTCAACTAAGATTATACAGTTAGGAATATTACACTTTGTGTTCAGGAAAATAATTTGATATTATAAGCTCAAAAACAGCTCACAAGAAAAGGTATGTACACCAAAAGGATAATGATATATACGTCTATATCGACTCCGCATGCTATAAGACAGAAATACATTAAAACGGAAGGGGCAAAACTTAATCAGATCTACTTAATACCTCTGTTTAAAATAGTAGCTAGTTTTAAATTATTGCCTCAAATTCTTTAATGATTTGATTATGACTCCAATGATATTTTCTTTCCATTTACACAAAATTTGTGAAATGACTCTTTAATTTGCTAAAACAGACTTTAAATGATTTCTGTAATACGCCAAGAACAGTGCTAAATATGAATATTGTTATCTCTTAATAAGCATATTTTAATTCTTTCTAATCCATTGAATTTTAGTTATTTTATGTTATATTTGGTTGTAACGAAAGTTTTCTCCAAAAAAACATTCTTAATAAAGTCAGAAAAAAAACATAAAAGCAATACCTTTAGTGCGGGTAATAATCACCGCTCAAGTATATGATTTTCTGCAAATGTTATAGTAGTTTTTCAAAGCCTTCGACCCAGAAACTCGATAGCCGCGAGTCCAAAAACAGATCAACCTCATTTCGGTCGTCCTGTATAGAACGGAATATAGCACCAGCAAGAAGTAACTGTAGGTGTAAAATTAGTGAAAAGTAGAAGTCTGACGTCGGGGCTATCCGTACAAAGTCCAGCCGGTGAATGCAGACACATGTGGTCTTGCATTTTCTTGATGGAATATTATCCTCTTGCTACGGAACTCAGTTCGACGTTTTCCCTTGATAGCAACGTCAAAACAGACTAGCATCTCGCTGTATACCTTACTGTTGAGGATTCTGCCTTTTTAACAAATAATCTTCATGGATAATACCACCGTAATCCCACCAGATACAAAGCATGACCTTTTTTTTTAGCCAAATTGCTCTTTGCGACGCTGCCGATGGGCTCACAGGGGTAGATCAACCCCCTTTTGGGCCTGTGTTGTTGAAGTAAATCCACTTTTCATCAGAAGTGACGATGCGGTCCAGAATCCTGGCTTTGCGTTGATATTCGATCAGATTAGTCAGGCCCGAACACTTCTGTCCTCAACTACTGAGTCAGCTTATGCGGCACTTAGAGATAGAACTTGTATGTCAAGTTTATGCGATGCGTAGCGGGACTAACGGACATGGTACTAACGTCTAACTCCTTGGCAAGCTCTCGAGTGGTTGCGTACTGATCTCCTTCCACTAAGTTCTCGCAGGCAGCCTCATCAGCATCAGTAGATCGGCCGGAACGCTCTGCTTCTTGAATGTCATATTCCCTATTTTTGAACTTTCGATACCGAACCTTCACTGCAACGTTAGTACCTAAAGCTGTACATATGATTTAGCGATATTCTATGGCTGACGTTTTGCAACAAAACTCGAAATAAATGATGGTTCTAATCTGGCAGCGCGATAGTCCCATTTCAGACACCTTGTACTTAATGATAACGATATTTTATTACAAATTTCATAACACAGTGGTCTAGCAAGTCTCTTTCTTTCAAATGCCAAAAATCGTTTGACAAAGTATCATTACACACCCCAATGTGAACTGTTTGCGAAGACGATATTTGCGGTGGCGGTGAAATTTTCGTTAAAACTCGATAATTTCTTACAAATGCCATTAATCCCTCCTCCCACTAATAGTTATTGAGTCTGCTGGGAACATTTTCCCTTCCGTTTAATTCAGAGTGTAATTATTCATTATAGTTTTAATATGGAATACTGCATTTCATTTATATTTGACAACTTCCCTTTGATAATGATTTGTTTTTCATTTTTGATCATTTTTTTGGGTTAGAAGAATTTTGTTGTTCAAATTCTTTATTGCAATTTGAATAAGCATCATTTAATGTGATTGTGGGAAATAAACAAAGAAATGACACATGTAAGAAAAAAATCTATGCTTAAAATTTAGGTATTATAAATATAGGACAATTTAAGGAAACTTTCATAAGATTTTTGCTCTGTTTGAAATCATTTACTTCCATTTTTCAATTAATTACTTGGGAGCCAAACGGATTTTTTTATATCCATGAAAAGAAATTAAGCATGTATAAAACTTTAAAAAAATGTTTGTACTCATTTATAACATAATAAAATTAAGCAATTTTGTTTTATATGAGTGTAATATTTAAAGTAAAAAACGAATGGGGCAAAAAGTTAAATATTCAAATTATGTAGCTTTTCAGATCAATCCTTTCTTTCAGAACATTCTATTTTCTTATAAACGAACAACGAACGGATAAGTTTAATTAAGTAAAATGTTTTACAAACTTAAATTATTTTGCTTACTTAAAGTTAAAATAAGAAATGACTATTAATAAACATATAAAAATTCAACAAATTCTTCGACTTTTCGAAATTGTTCCTCTTTTTTAGACATACATTCTAAATTGTTCCTCTTTTTTAGATACACAGTTTTTCAATTAAAAATCGTTCCAGTTATTTCAGTTTTAAGGTACGAAATTTATTTTCAATTAATAATTTATTGATTTTATAATCAAATCTATTACATACTGGTTCACATCTGAGCTCCAAACCGCAACAGCATTTAAATAAACGCATGTGTGCATTACTTAAAGATAAAACTGGAAAATGAAAAGTTTTCTAGTTTATCTAGTTACTTATTATAAGTTTTCCATTTTATCTAGACCATCTTGGGAGAGTATTCAGCTTCACCTTCTCGATTTGTTCCAACATCTTGGGAAAAAAGATACTAACGAGCTGGTAGATAGGGTGCTTTTTCTTGAGCATAGGCAAAACTGCATTAGTTGTTTTCCTTAATTTATTGATGGATCGAAAGCAGCTGGACATGTTGGTATATCTTTCGTTATTGAAGACCACATGTAGGCAGAAGATTGCTTGAAGCTTGCTCAGTCCTTACATCGGAATTAACTGCTATTTATTGTGCACTGTCATTCATATCCAAGTTAAGCCGGGAAGAGGTCTTAAAAACATTAGAAACATTCTCTAAAACTCAGAACCCTGTCCTAGTAGATTCTTGACCTAAAATTAAGGAGCTGTGGATACGAGATCTTGTATTGCTGGATACCTGGACATGTAGGCATAAGAGGTAACAAGCTAGCAGACTCAACAGCAAAATATACAATAAATTCGTCTAATTGACTTGTTCTTTCTGATGACATCAGCAGGTCCATCAAACAAAAAGTTCAGGGAAATGTTAAAAACTGTGGGATGATCAGTATGATAACAAGCTAAGCAACGTTAAACCGCGTGTTGAAACTTAGGAATGTAATAGAAATCAAAAGAAGGAAGTCATACTATTCCCGAGTTAGAATTGCTCACTCCAGTCTTATTACTCTAGTCTTATGCACGGCTAGTCTTATGCACGGCTTTTCTTCTGAGAGGAGAGATCGAACCAGTTTGCCCAAAATGTAATGCATTTCTGTCCGTGCGTCTTTAATTGATTGTCTTTCTTTTAACAAATTTAAAATGAAATATTTTGGTAATTATGACCTACCTCTTGACCAAATAATTGGGAAAGAGGTGAATGCAAATTTATTTTGTTACCTGAAAGAGACAGGTTTTTATTATTTTAATATGATTTTGATTTAGTGTATAGTGCTGATGTTTTAGCACTTTAGATTTCATTATATTCACGATTTGTGTGTTTTATCCTTGCTTTTAGAATTGACATCATTGTCTTAGTTTTATATAACATTTAACAAATAGATGTCTAGTAATTGCTTTTGCTGTCCAGAAAAATCAAGAAAATAGATTTTACAAGAATATTCTCGTGAATGATTAAAAAGCTTACAAAAGCCGGATTAAAACATCTCAGATCGGTTGTTGTCGTTTTAAGCGAACTGTAGTTTTTTACTTAGTGCTGCTATTGATTGTAACCAATTCGCTGTGAGATAGAATTAGCTTTCTCTGTATTTTGAATTTGAGTTCTGTTTATATTCTAGTAGTTTAAATTATAACCGCTGTGAGATATTGCGATATTGTACGAATATCTCTCAAGAAATGTTTCAGCATTTGCTGTATTTCTTGTGAAAAGAATAAACCTTATTAACCTTTTCTCGACTTGTGCTTTCAATCCATTACGAACTCGTACGCAAGGTACAATATTTAATTCATTCTTGATTATCTCAATTATTAGCAAAGGAAAACATAGATATATAATAATCCATACATTGACGTAATTCTATCGCTGTGGAGAATGTGAAAAAAGCACATTTTTTATCCATTGAGACCTTGGGACAAAATTGTTTACTATAATCTCAATTATTTTTCTGTGCTATGGGAAAAATACATAAAAAACTGCACATCACTTTTATTTCCTCTAGGTACGTCAAAGATATTTTTTGCAGGTGTGCGTTGCAGCGTACTTTTCATTTTGCTCTACTTTCTTATCGTCTATCATTTGAGCCTTATAGCCCCAAAATGTAGATATTACAAAAGCTAAATTATTCGTTGTTATTTATACATATAAAGACGAAGAAACACATAAAAGTGAATTGAGAAATGGATAGCGGAATAGTGTTATCGTACTGCAATCCGAAAATAATTTAATTAATTAATTATACGCAAAAACTACTATTGTTTATAAAGAATGCGTTTCTTATAATTCGTGTACATATAATATTAGAATTTTTACGTCCTGTAGCGTACTTTGTGAACGGCCCCCTGTCAGTATTCTACAGGTGATGACGTCTTAGGTAGCGAAACAGCGCGTGCTCAGCTTCCCACGCCGAACACGATGAATGAAACGCGCTTCCATCTCCATCCAAAACATTAGCTCCACTGCATAACAGATATCGCCTTTCGACTTTTCCCAACACGTGCTCCTTGGCGGAGTGAGTGGATTTGAGTCGCCCTGGGTAACAACTCCGTTAAGTGGTCGCAGTCTGCTACAGCCATCCCCCCATTGTGTAAAGAACGTAATAACAAGTGCTAAAAATAAGCTGTAAAAACTTCAGGAAGACGTAGTTACAACTATCAGGTATTGTTGTTCTTTTATTTAAGGTATTGTTTATTATTCTAAAATGCGCATTCTATCCTCCAAAACGTTTTGGTATTCTACACAAATACATGCAAATACATTAATATCCAGTTGCAAGATATTTTTTTACGTACATTCATTTCAGATTTACACGATTAAACAGCTGAAGCTTGAATATAGTATGGTTTTCCTTTGAAATTATACCTTGTCGTGATGTTGTTTAGAGGTTATTTTTTACCAGTCTTCACTAAACATAAACACATCTTATCTAATAGTTTATTTTTGGAGTTATTTTTATTGAAAATTTCTTTTATGTCGTCGATTTACAGTAGAAAATGCATGACATTTTTGTGTAAATTTTGTTATATAAATTTATCTTGATTTCAACAGCACCGTGTTGAACAAGAAATTTTAATCTTTATATTTTTGTGTGCAATATTAGACGACGTAAAAGTGGGAACGTTAAATGGTGTCCTTCTGTTTCACATATGGAAAGAATGGTTCTAATAAAGTAATAAATTTTAAAAAATGTATTTCTCAAAATTATTTTCTTCAATACAATGAGAGAAGATGAAATCCTTAGAGAGTTCTTGTAGCTGTTTGATGTGTTCTGCAAGATTAAACGTATTGGTTCATTAAAATCATATATCTTCTTTTGTACGCTGTTGCTTTATTACAGCTGTTTAACTTCCATTGTTAATTTAATGGAATTATAGTTGTTAAATTGTTTAATAATAATTTAAATAGCTTAAGTCTTGAATTCTGTTCCTAGCAGTTTAAAAGGCTGTCTGAGCAGGATTTTCGTGATGTTTTCATTACGTATCACAAAACAAATCCAATATCCTGTAGAAGGTCCACCGCAGAGCTGTTTTCCAAGTTTAAGAGAAAACGTGACCTTCTTTTGCTTTAAGCAAGTGAAATACTATTTGGTTAACAGTTTTAACATGAGGTAAATGGAAGAGATTTTGTTTTCTTTACCATTCGAGAAAGCATCAGTATACTATATTTTAGTAAAGCTTTGGCATGCAAGACTGCATTTTCAAACCCGGCCGAAAATTCGACGTTTAACATTGGTAAATCAGTATAGATTATTTTTATAATGCAATATGGTGTTCCCAATTGATAAACAAACTGATTTTAATTACTTCCTTTCGTAATTAAAACATAAAACAACGAAGTGTATTAATAACTAGAAATCGTTAAGTATGTTCTTCAGAACTAAAGAGCAAATATACAAACTGTTGTAAGGCTTATCCTAAGTTTATAACAGTCATTTTAAGTTTGTCATACTTTCCTATCTCTCTTAATTTTGTCATACTTTCCTATCTCTCCTAATTTCAGCTTACAATTCCTTACCAGAATGAGTTTTTCGAATAGCGTTAAATGCGGATGAGTAGTGGATAGTATTTAAGTCGAAGTTCCATTCACTTCGGTAGAGAGAATTAGGTTTCCTGAATAGAGCGCGTTTGCCTTTTGGCTACGTCTCTGTAAGCTGTTACTACGCTCGACCGTATTACGTGCCCTTGACAGTTTAGCTATCCAATTTAATATTACGGGCCAACTACTTTAGAATTGTGTCATCTTCGGCTAAACCTCTTTATTAATCATTAGTTAAGTTCTGATATCTTACACTTTTGAGTTTAAGCCCAAGTGGAGGCTTTGTTGTACGCTCTGTGGGTACCCTCTGTGGAAGGGATCATCTGTGAATCTTTATTTTGAGCAGAGAGTAATTAACCCTTCTTGAGTTTACGTCTCTGTTTTTGAACTTAGGCGATTATTCGCTCAGCTGTTCACTAGGTTCCTCAACATTCAGTTATTAGATAAAAAGTGAGGATCCCTACACTGTTTCTCTCCGACAGGCAATTATTTCTCCTCGATGCATAACCATTAAATTTAACTAAAACTATCTGGATTACAAGGACTGCTTTTCGGTTTAATAAGAATGTGCTATTTCTGCTCCTGAAGAAATGCTGAACGTCCCTTTAGAATTTTCCTAAAGAATTAAAGAAGAATAAGTATTGTAGATTAACTTTTATTTATAGTATTTTGACAATATTATACGCATCCTTTGATAAGCTTATAAATATATTTATTATTTACTTATATAGTATATTGGTGTCCAAACTTAAGATTAAAAACACAAAACATGCAATTTCTTGAAATATAATTGGTTCATTGTAATGAAATTTCGTACATAGATGCCCCTATACTACGAAACAGCCTACTGTAGCATAACAAAATAAATAGTTTGTAACTGCTTTTCAGTGTGCAAATAAAACCCAAATGCAGCCAAAAGTAATATTTCGTATATCTGAAACGTTCTAGATAGTTATTTAGTTTCCTAACGAGGAGTATGACCGTCTCGTAAGGCTTTACATGCCTAACAATGAGCTCTCATACTTTAAATCAGATTTCTGATCATAGTTTGAGACAACAAAACCCATTCTTCTACTATCAAGCATTTTAATGTCTAGAGGACTATCAAGCATTTTAATGTCTGGACGTCTGGAAGGATGCTGACATCATGCAGTGGCTTGTCTTATAGCATTCCATACATGTCTTTTTGTAGGATTTATAATTCATGAATATTATTTAGGATGGTGATTTCACCGGCCATGCCAGGCAGCGAATACCCTCTTCTTCCGGAAAACCCTTTAACAGAGGCCTCGTGTTATCTTCCATAAATTAAAGTCCTGTCCAACAACTTCCTTCAAAAGCCTTACATAACGTTTACCCTTAAATACTGTGAGGTTATAGTGCCCAAATCGAAGACCTTTGGCGGCCGTTCAGCATGCTGTCTCACTACACAAATATTCTACTTTCACCAACATAACCGATTTCCCTTGCATTAAAAGAACGATATCTGGACCCACGTTCTTTCCAGGTGAAGACTCGCCGACTTTCCACTGTTCGAGGCTTTTGCACAGCCTTTTCTACGCCTTCTATTGATGATATCTATATTATGTTGATAGTATTGGAATTAGCCCTATAACGTGAATACCTCCATTCGAGATACTCGTAACCTTAGAAAGACCTTCTTTATACACTGGTGAAATAAGTTAAGCGAATTTCCATATTTTATCGAATTTCATGAAAAGAACTGAACTGAAGGTAAAACACTGCTTCTAGATAAAAATGCAAATCTTATACGTCAAATACGTAAGTTTACACGTTTGTGCAAGCGGAGCCAGCAGAAAAACAGGCTTTATAAGCGCGTGGAGCGTAAGACAAATTGCGTTCGCTAGCTCACCTCGGCGAATTTCTTGCCATTATCTTCCAGCAATCGGTTAAATTCATATCGGAACAGTAAAAATAAGTAACCACCAATGTTTAGATGATGGAATTAGGTGGCGAATTGTAGGGAGGCTTGATGCAGGCCAATCGTAAGTCCAGATATGCAGAGAGTTTAATTTAACGCTCAGCGTCTTGTGTAACCTATGGAAACAGTTCCATGATAATGGATCCATCGAGAGAAAGCCTGGGCAAGGTCGTCCATGAGCCACGACGGCCAGAGAAGATCTCTATTTGTTCATTTTAGCGAGGCGCACACAGAGAGGCCATAGCTTCTCAGCTCTCTCTGGACATGTATGCAACCACAGGAACCCATGTAACAACGGTGACTGTTTCCAATAGACTGAATGAGAGAGGATTGTTTGCCAGAAAACTGGCTGTTTGTATCCCGCTCACGTCTACGGACAGGAGAGTCCGATTAGCACGGTGCAGGCAGCATAGTGATTGGAGTACGGGCAATGGGCGACCGTTTTGTTCACCAACGAGTCCCGTTTTAGCCGGAACACCGATTCTTGCCGTAATTTCATGTGGAGAGAGCCAGGGACCCGCTACCTACCCTCCGCCCTCGAAATCAACAATTATGTCGGTGGTGTAATGGTCTGAGCAGGCATCATGTTGGATGTCCGCACACCTCTTCACGTCTTTGACAGAGGCTCTGTGATCGGTGCGAGGTATAGGGATGAGGTCTTGGAGCCCTATGTTCGCCTTTTCCGGGGTGCAGTGGGCACCGAGTACATCTTACAGGACGATAACGTGAGGCCACATACTCTTCTGGTCAACGAATTTCTCGACAGTGAAGACATTCGCCGGACTGATTGGCCAGCCAGGTCTCCAGACCTCAGCCCTATAAAGCATGTCTGGGAAGCTCTGGGAAGGGGAATTGCAACTCGGAACCCCCTCTGAGAACCATCCGGGAACTGAAAACAGCGTTGCTGAATAAGTGGGACCAGTTGCCACGGGCACTGATTAAATGCCTTATTTCCAGTATGATATCACGCTGCGAGGCCTGTATGACTGTAAGAGGGGACCATACCCTTTATTAACCCATTTCTTTTGTGTTTTCTGCAACCGTTGTTTCAGACCTTCAGACCCCCGTGAGTGTTACACACGAACATGTGTGTCTATTATAACTGTTGAACGTTTATCTTGTTTATAATAATATATCAACCTATATTCACACCAAATTTGATTAAAATATGTCCAGTAATTCTGCAGATCGTAAATCAAATATGCAAATTCTCATAATTTATTTCACCAGTGTAGATTGACCAGCTCCATGCGAATGACTTTTCTTCTCAGTCCACTGCTGGAACGAATACATTTATAGAATTCATTTTTAATTGAAATCCGTCAGGCTTATGGCTTTTCCCGCAAGATATATAATTTTATTAGAAAACTTTTGAAGATTCGAAAACAAAGTCACTTTCACGATTTCTAAAAAAAAAAGAAACAAATATACCTTTAACCACTAATATATGCTTACATTACATTTACCTTTCCCCGAAGGTGAAAGCATCGAAAACATTCCAACATTTGTTGATGACAAATCGCAAACTGTTCCGTCGAATGATAGCTGATGAACTTTGTTAAACAACTATACCATCCGTAATGCTCAGTCAATAATTTCTGCTTCAGATAATGCAGCACCACACAATTCCATTCTTATCAAGCAGTTTTCAGCAAAGAAAATTGTCATAAATCCTAAAAGTTTCTCGAATCCTTCAACTGAGTATGAGAAGTAAATAAAAAAAAGTTTACTTAATGCTTAAAAATGTTTAATTAGAGCAGAATTCGGAATCTAAACTTAATGAAAAATAAACTTAAGGGTATATGGTTTTTGAAAATACATTTGTATTTATAAAGAAGCTACAAATAAAGCAATAAATGAACGCACACAAAGTACAAAGTTCAAAGTCTTGAAATTCATTTTCACAAAATTATTTGATAACAAATATTTGATAATAGTTCAACTGTCAATCGACGATGATTCAAAACTTAATAGCCAAGACTGAATAATTTAACTGGAGGGCAAACGGATTCATATGCGCGGCACAATGTTTATTTACCATAACGTCAAGTTTCTAGAAATATGAGGACTTATTAATAGTAGGTTATGTGTATTCAGAGCTATCGAGACAATACGAGAATTAATTTCGAGAATTCTTTAGAACACTCAGCACAATGATTATTTGAAAATTCCAGAAGATTTTGCTAGATGACATACTGAAACACTGTACCGTAGGTCACTTAAAGGTGATTTTGGTGAACCAGGGGCTAATGAAAATCCGAAAATCCTATATTTTTTTCGGTGAATATTTCTATGGGATGTCAATATATCTTATCTAAAGTTCTGACGTAGAATGTTTTACTATAATCTGCCGCCCAATCGGGATAGTGGTTAGTGAATCTGATTGCCGTACGGAAGGGCTAGGGTTTGAATTCCGAAGAAGGCATGGATGTTGTATAGTGTCTGTGCGACATGGAAACACTGAATATGTGGCGAGCCGAAAGTCCTTTCGAGAGGTTGATGGCAGAAGAAGGGGCATGGGAGACTCTCGGACACGTCCCCCGCAGGCTGCTATCCTTCAAAATTGGTGGCGAAACTGAGCAAAGTCATACTGTCACCTGTATGGTACCCAAGGCTCTTGCCAACGACAGACGCAATCTCACCTTCTTACCCTGATGAATTTCGCGGGCTTGCTCTGATATCAGACGAACAAAGATTAATCACAACAACAACCATATTTTATTTCACGATTCGGTAGTTCGGATTGGCGAAGAAAACGCGAAACCTTCGATCTTTTTCAAGATTCGCAGAATTTAAGGATTCGAATAATTTTCATCTTTCACTAAATCGTTCACCTCTCTCTATTGATGCCTCTCTCTATTGTTCACCTCTCTCTATTGATTCACCTCTCTCTACTTACGCTTTAATTTATATTTCATTGAGTGCGTATGTAAATGCGTGTAAGTACTGAAGTATAATGCACATAACATCTATCACTTCTGCATCTGACCTTTCTACAGATTCTGTTACGAGTAACTGTAAAACGGTTTTCCACCTATGAGAAAAAAAAACTTACATTTCGCCGCTCATAGCAATTGTTCTTGCATCAGAGTTTTGTAAGAGAAATGCCATAATACATTTTACATTTTGAAATATGCGTGTAAGTACTGAAGTATAATGCACATAACATCTATCACTTCTGCATCTGACCTTTCTACAGATTCTGTTACGAGTAACTGTAAAACGGTTTTCCACCTATGAGAAAAAAAAACTTACATTTCGCCGCTCATAGCAATTGTTCTTGCATCAGAGTTTTGTAAGAGAAATGCCATAATACATTTTACATTTTGAAATCTGCAATTGCATCGTGTCTATATCTATCTATATATATACATATATATATATATATATATATATGTATATATATTTT
>KK119067.1:4139-32623 GCA_000611955.2 Stegodyphus mimosarum | reverse complement strand
TTATATATATATATAAAGAAGAAAGTCTATTTGTTTGTTCTCTAATAACTCAGTCACTACCGTAACTATCGTCACCAAACTTTCTACAATTCTTTCCTGGATCCTGGAAAAGGTCTTCGTCCACGTTTTTCCAAAACCATGTAACTAAAATCAGAGATATTAATTAAAAACTCGGAAAAACGATCATTTTTGCCCCCATTTTTCCGAGTGGCAACAGTCTCGCAAGTTGGAGATGAAAATCTCCTTTATTTCGAAAGTTGTTGCCACTGCTCGCATTCAAATCCTAAAGTTTGTTAAAAAAATTTCTAAATTTTACGATAAATTAAAATAGCTTTTCCAAGCACTAAATACATTATTCCTGATTCCAAAAATTCGTGAAAAGCCATTTCGTCTATTCCCAACTTCGTACGACTTTAATCAACCTGAATATTAATTAAAAACTTTGAAAGCGCAGATTTTCGCTCTCATTTTTCGAGTGGCAACAGTCCCGCGCGTTGGAGATAAAAATGCTTTATTTCGAAAGTATTGCTACTGCTCGCTTTCAAATCGTAGTTCGTTAATAAAAAATTTTGTAAAACTTACTTTGAAACTTTGAAAACTTTACTTTTACTTTGAAAAATTTTTAGAAGTATGTCAGCTTGTGCATTTGTTTATTTGTTCACGTTATTGATTTCGCATCAATTATGATCAAATTTTTGCCACATTTAATCCAGTAAAATTGAATATAGGTGAAATATTGGATGAAACTTCAGCTTTTACGACCATTTGTTTAGAAAGACGAAAATCATTAAAAACTGCGTGTCATTGTTGCCGATATAATGAGAGAGAATAAGCTTATTTTTCTATCGAAATTTTTTACGTGGGTTCCATATCGCATCAGACTGAAAAATGTATGACTATGAATCGTATTTTTTGCACCGTAATTAGAGAAGGAATACAGCGGTATCGTTCTCTCTGTTGTTAAATTCATTACTCTGCATCTAACTTAATTGTCATCGGGTACTTCCGCTAGTATTATGTATTCATATATATATGGTGTTTGCTTCCGATTTATAAATACTGAAAAAATTTAGACTTAATAATATTTTCTATGATGAAATGCGCGAAACAAATGTAATACATATTAAGTATATTCTTCATTTGAAGTAAAACTATGAAGACATACTTTTTTGAATCGGGCAAGGCAAAACTAGTACGTTTAAAATTTCTTCCATTTTCTGAGAACAAAATACTGGGTATTTTTTAAACACATGATCCAAACGAAAATTGTTTTATAATAAATACACTTTTTAATCAATCATGCCTTTTTCCTTGCAGTTTCCGTCTAGTTGCTGTTTGTCTGTCCTTACATTTTCTGTCTGGTTTAGTCTTTTAACTGCTATATAAAGGCATATTTTTCCTCCACCACATTTGCCTTCTGTAAGAACAGCCGACAAATCTATCAAAACCGTAAAATATGATACTAATTACGGCTCTTGCATAGAAAGCTATAATTTTACCTTTCTTCCGCAGCTTATCCTTGCTCAAGAACTGTAAAAAGCACTATACTTAATCCACAAAATGTGCCCCTAATTTGAGTTCTTGTATTTTAGTTGGTCATCCGCGAGATTTAACTACGCGAGAAAATACAAACTATTCTACACTCACTTCCAAAAGTTAAATATTAAACTTTTGTAAGTTATCAAATAATGACATACTGGAGACTTAAACAGAATGATGTATAAAGTGAAAATAAACAGCATAAAATGAAAAAAGGACATTAATAGGGTATGTGATCCCCCCTCATCTGTATACAAAATTTACACCTGGTGACCATGCTTTCAATTAGGTGGTCAACCACCGCAGAATTAAGCAATCGCCATTCTTCTTGCAGAGCAGTTTCCAGCTGAATAAGAGTACCTGGAGGCGGGAAACGTGAAGATACAGCACGGCCGAGAACATCCCAAAGATTTTCAATGGGATTAAGGTCGAGCGAATATGCTGGACATGCCATACGTGCAATCCCTTCACTCTCCAGGTAGTCATCGAGGATATCAGCTCTATGGGAACGCGCGTTATCGTCCATTAAAACAAAAGCAGGGCCAACTGCTGCAGCGTACAGTCTCACAATGGGTTCTAGGACTTCATCTCGATACTGGACAGCCGTCAAAGAACCCCGTTTAAAGATGTGCAGGTCGGTGCGATATCCTAATGAAATCTCTGCCCACACCATAATGCTTCCGCCTCGAAATGCGTGATGTTCGGTGATGTTTTAGGACTGATTGCGTGTTCGTTGTTCACGCCATATCCTTATGCTGTCATCTGGCTCCAGAGCAAATCTCGACTCACCAGTAAACATGATATTGCCCCAGTCAGACACATTCCAATTGACATGTTCCCGGCACCACTGTAATCGTGCCCCTTTTGATTGGACGGATAAAGTAACACAAACTGGGGGTACCCGGGCGTTCAGTCCACTCATACGTAATCTTCGGCGTACAGTAGCTGCAGTATCGCCTTACCAATGGACGCTGTAACCACACATGTCACACGTGTGAAGGTCGCTCTGCGATTCCGCTTGGCTACAATAAGAATATGTCGATCTTCCGCCGGGCTGTAACCGTTAGTCGACCGGCTACGGGCCTTCGGACAACTGTCTGTGTGATTTGAAATTGTTTCCATAAACGTGAAATTACAAAATGATGAACCCCGAAGTAATGAACAACATCTGTGTTCGACTGTCCTGTTTCAATGCGTCCCACAGCACGCCAGCGCTCAGAATCTTCCATTCGTCTTCTGGAAGTCATAGAAACACGTATGTCTTCAAAACAAATTGTACGAAAGTTTTAAACACCTTTTATCAGCACTTACAATCAACTTCTGTAACCCTTCATAAAGCTGGCTTCTTATAAGACTGCCTTTTTTTCATATTTCTTGGCGTTAAAGATGGATTGACTGTTATCTAACATATTTGCATACTTCCATCTACCTCTGCAGCGAATTGCATCTTCTTCAATTCTGATTGGTTTCCTGAAATTAGGATTTTCCTTTCCGTGCTTAACTTTTGTAAGTGAGTGTATCTAAACCATATAATCTTAACTACAGTTCTTGTACAAGCAAATGTAATTTTGTTGATGTGTTCAGTGGATTATGACGAGGTTTGTCTGCCTAAAGCGATAAATGTTTTTTAGATTTTCTTAAGGTGATTAGTTTAGATTCTTATTACGCATAGGGAGAACTATAAAAGCGGTCATGCAGATTTCCTTCACCAGCACTTAAAATCAGGTGGAAATACCAGTGTTCATTGGTCTTGGACGAAACTGCTGCAATTTAATTCAATTTGAGTTGAATTTATAATAGTAAATCAAAGGATTTCTAATAAAATGAGTTAACTGATTTTGTATTATAACTTCGATGATGTTTTGAAACCGGAATCATATTACATCCCGTGGCAACACAACATATGTTACCGTTCGTAAGTATAATCTGTCACATAATCTTTGTATTTAAGTCGTCTGAAATGCTAGAAATTACGTCACGAAGAACTTAAAAAAAAGTGTCTTTAGTAAAGATGCATGTCTGCTCCAAAGGGAATACGTTTGGAACCCTAGGCGAAATCATACACTGAATTGTAACTTTTTATGAGAAGGGTATAGAAATTGCCTAGATACATTGTACATATTAGAGGTTTGTAGAACTTCAAAAAAAAATTACTTAACTTATGGAATCATAAAAAGAGTTGTTGTCTTTAACACAAAAATTAACTCTCAGTACACTTATTTCAAAATGAATTTTGCCTTTTACCATAATATGCAAAACATAAAAGGCTGAAGATGTCTTTTAGGAAGTTTTTCAGGAGTTTAAGCACTTGTGGAACAAATTTCAATTATAACACTGAACTCTCGATAAAACCATAATTTTGTAACAAAAGCCGTTATGATAAATATTATTAGGATCTCCAATTTATTCTGTTGTACAAAAACGGTTATGATCATCAAATCATGTGCAATCCAAAAGCGTCCAAAACCAATATACCCTGAAATAGAGAAGCTGAATAGTTGCTTCATAAAATCAAGTTGCTTTTTAACAATGACGATTTTGCTTATTACTTAATCAAGACAATACGACGGGAGAAAATGAAAAGATTGTTGCTATGTTATTCGCAGTAAAGCAAAAGGCCATTAAGAACACAATCTGACTTTCCATTAAAGTTCATAAGGAAAATATAGAAATCAGGGTATCTCGAAAAATGTTGTTACGAATTTTGTATATATGTGCATAATTTTAGGGTAATTATATGTGAAATCCTAGCATCTCTTATGTTGTAGAAACATTAGGTTTTTTTTTTAAGCAGGAGTCGTGAAAAATGAGCAAAGACCGCGCCAGGACTCGAACCACGGAACTCTCGAATACGCGCCGAGCGTGCTGACCACTACACCAAAGGCGGGAGAAATACTTTATAATTTAATGTAACAGGAAATGCCTTAAGAGAGCGAACTCCTGGAGAAATAAGATTACAGGGCAGATCCCCTTAACTCTGAGGTAAATGTCTATTTCGCCAACTAATGTGGCGATGCTTTTCGCGACTAAATTTGTCACCGCATTTGGCGAGAAACTGCCAAAAGTCGGTAACCCTGGTGACCATTTTTCGACATTTTGGCCCAATCCCTGTATAACTGTAATTTGTCTGTTCCCTATACGTATCTGTAACTATATCCGGGACTATGTAACTCTAACTGTGTATACCTTCCAGCAGTTTTCGGAAATCGAAGGTACTCCAAATTTCTTTGCGGCTGGAGGAAACTAAAGACCGCAAAGAGCAACAGTTCTCAGTTGTTTAGTTCAGAACTGACTTCTTAATTGGTTTCTTAATTGGTATATTTAGAGATTTCCGTGCGGACTGCACTTAGTTGCACTTGTGTTTAACGTCCTTAGTAGTTTGAAGTAATAACTATTGATTGTGCTCTATCATACTGAGATCTGTACAAGTACGTTTCTAGAAAGTTCCAGAACTGTAAAGTATTTCTTTGGGAAAACAGGTTTTATCAAGCTAACATCGGTTCTGTGTTCATTCAATCCATGACGAACCCGTACGCATGTGATAATATACTATATGTTTATACGCTGAGATAGTTTTTAAGCAATATGTAATCTATGGTTGATATAATTTTTAACACTTAGTAGATTCTGAAATTTGTTGACAGGCATGACTGTCTTTAGGCCTTTATATTACAACGAATGTAACAGAAAGAAAAAGTAGTTTGCGTAAGATAAACTGATTTGGAAAACTAACTTTGTTTGTTAACTTTTTCTGCTTGAGAAAACCTCCAAAACATCATAATTGCTAATCCTTTATTATTCATATCTGTTGAAGATATTGGCACATAAATACATCGAAATAAAGTTGCTTGGAACAAACACATTCCAAATAGCTGAGATTAAAGCGCATATTTTATAGAGCAGAAGATGATTTATTGCTTTAAGTCAGGAAAAGTGTGATTCACTTTTTGAGAATCATCCCCTTCCCCGTATGTGCCTGTTCTTTTCAGCACTTATCATTTTGTTAACTCATTTATTGTGTAAGTCTGCTCTGGTTTTAAACTTGTGTTTGGAAAAATTGAACATGTACCTGGCGCATATAACCTTTCAAATTATGGGCCCAAAAATTCGCTATTACCACCTCTATCTCCCGTGCAGAAGGATCCAAAATTGCATTACATAACTGATTTTAAAAAACCATTACGTAGTTATTGAACTAAAACTAAACAATTAAATACTTACAACTAAATATTACTATGTAACTGAGGAGCATTTTTGATGGGTTCTAGGCAAATATTAACTAGTTTACAGCGACACATATTTAGAATACCATTACGCAAATGAATGCTAGCAATGAAATAATGTTGGAATAAAATCGAAATTACTGATAACAATACGTATTCAGATTAAAAGAAATAATCTTTCTGTAAAGTTCAAAATGTTAAATTCAGCAAGTGACTCTAGAAGTAAAGAAGAAATCAACGACCAAACAGAGACTAAAACATGACTAATTAGAATAAAAAGACTAATTTTTTAATTTAAAAAGGTAAAAAAATTAAATTAAAAATGTATTTTATATTTGTATAATATACAGCATATATAGTATAGCTTGTTCAAAACCTGAAACTACGTATTTCATTTCCCTAAATACTGATTACTAATACTGGAGATTTACTTCTAATTACAATTGGCGACAACGGGCTTCAAAATATGAATATGTTAGAGACTTTCATGAATTAGTATGAGCATTGCGCTACGAGGGCTTTGTAAACGCTGAAGCAAAGTATCCAGTTAGTAAAATATTCGTAAATTAAATACAAAACATTCCTTACCTTTATCTGGAAAACCCATGAAGGTATTCCACAAGGAATTTACTGACTTATCTAACTATCATTAAAGCTACAACAAGATTCTGACCAGATATGAAGAAAATATGCAAAATAAATATTGCGAAATTTGGGAATTAACGATAGCTGTGAAAGATGTGAAAAAGCCCTAGTTGTTAATTTTGTATATGGCTTCGTGGGAAAGTATTATTCACTAATGTAGCTATGTATTATAAGGTACTTCTCCCGCCTTCTTGGCATGCCTTCGTGGTGTAGTGGTCAGCACACTCGGCACGTATTCTTCGAGAGATCCGTGGTTTGAGTTCCGGCGAAGACATTTCTCATTTTTCATCTCTTCTGCTTCTAAATAACCTAATGTCTCTACAGTGTTCTGCACGCAAAAACTTAAAAGCTTAATGAGCGTTTTACTAAATATACCTTCTGCTTTATGGAGGCCGTATACAAAGATAACGATACTAATTTCAATCCATCTTTGGCTTCAGCCTTTAAGGAAATTATGTTGTAGTTCTCGTTTCATTAATAAATGGCGCCAGTAGCTTTACTCCTGACCAGCCTTTCTTATCTTATCTTATCTAATCACTATATCTTATCTCGTTCATTTGCGCTTTGACAGCTGAGGATAATGGTTCGGTAAAACCATCGAAACTAGTCCTGTAAAAATTTGCAAATATAACACTGATTTTTGTTGTTTGACTTCTAAATTAATACTTGTTCGGCGTGTTATCCTGATGTTATCGTCATGCGATGATTTGTAGGTACTTTATTTTTTACCTCATATTTTCGACGGCGATGTATTTAAACTGCGAAGTTTTTGAACCGTTTTATTTTTGACGACGACCACGACGTTTTCGCCTTGCGTTGTTTTCTCCGCGACGTTTTCGTCCGCGATGTTTTCGGCTGTAACCCTCTAAAATGGGTAATACTAAATTTTAAGGGTTACAATAGTATCGTGTGTAAAAGACTGGCAATTGAGCTAAATAAAAACTGATGTGGTCCACATGAACTGTTTGCTCGTTTCAAATTTTAAATAGCAACAAGTTTTAAGAATAGTATTGCTTACGGTTTAGCGTTTGTAAACAAAATCTAATTACTTGTTCCATAGATAGAAAAGTCTTTAAAATGACAGTTCACCTGTTCACAAACAAAGCTAAGTATTTTGAGGAAATGGATGGGAATGAACTCCAATAGACAACCAAATGAGGTTTTGATTTCAACCCCACCGAACATCTCTGGAATGAGTTAGAATGCTGATTGATACCACCTTAAGACTATTTTAGAACGTTTTGCCTTTTTTACGGAAGAATGAAAGAAAATACCTGCAAACAGCTATTGAAACTTAGGTCTATTGGAATAGTGCAGATATCTATTGTCTTCTTCGAAGGATTGAAAGAGCGAATTACATCATACTGACAATGTATTAGCTTCCGTTGAGCAGTTTCTTACTGGTGTCGGGTCATCGATAACAACATAGTGTCTGTGAAAGCCAAACGAACATTCTTCCAGGTGCCTTAATATCTAAGCGACGTTGTAGTTATTTACGTGAATCTTCTGTAGTGTTCTCCTTCTGCAATATTTGTTCTCATAAACTTTATAAAATCTCTGTTAATATTTAAAGAAATTTGTTTTGTGTTTGGATATTCTGTTTGTTTTAGGTTCAGTTTATTTTAGTCGTAGCTGGTCTTAATTCGAGCAATAACTCTTTGAGAGTTAAGCAAAGTCTTTTTAAAGCTATTTAGTTAACGTACGTAATCTGTTATATCTAAATGTGTGAAAACTATTCATTAACATATAAGATTTTTTTACCTCTCCCGTTTTAATTTTAATTAATTAATAGCTGATACCATATTTAGAATTTTATGCAATATTTTAGCAAAGGTTGCATACATTAATTCAAATAGTATAGTTATAACAAATTTCTCGCACTTAGTAATTACTAATTTTTCTTTCTCTTTTGTACTTGTTTTGGTGAATTTTGTACTTGATAACGCAGTTAAATGAGATATGTAATAAATCAAAAATCTAAAAGTGAACGATTTTGTTCTTAGTTATATATATGTATATAGAGTCATTTTTATTAAGGTTCCATTAAAATTTCATTTAATTATTTTTTTTTAATAACGAAGCAATGAACAGAAACATCTGCAGTTTCAGAGGGAAAATTTAAACAATTTGATTACTATTTTTAATCAGTTTCGGAAAACTGAATATCTAATTATTCTGTGCCAAAATACATAAAATATTACATTTGAAAACATATGTTATTAGTTGTAATATTAGTACAATCATTCTTGTCAAAATTGTCAGTCATATATATATTATAAATTAAATATTTTACAAATTCCATTAACAAAATAATTTTTGAAACTATTAAAATAAATTAGTATAAATTTTTACTCAAGCTATAATGACCACTCGTTATATCAGTTATTTCACTGCGATGGCAAGGGTAACCCTTTCCCCAACTGATTAAGAGTATTTTAAAACCATTTTCATTGCAGTGGCTACTTAGCATCCTTTTCCTGTAAAACGCGGAGGGTTGATGTAAAAAGCTTCAACTGTGCTAAGGCATATGTTTTTCACTTTTAAATCATTTAATTTTTTAAACATATACGAATTAATTAAGTTTTAAACATAAATTCAACACTTTATTCTTTTTTAACACATGGCAACACTATAAGGATGCTATTCTCCAGGCCACTTTAAAGTTAGATAAAATATAATAGCTTTCGAAATCGCAGCACGTTTCAGATTGTGTGTATGATAAATGACACGGATCGTAACGACTCGGAAAATTCGGAAAACTTCCACCTTCAACATTAATAACGTCAAACGTTTGCTCTGATTTTTTCATTTAAGTCTTTTTGTCATTGAGTATGATTAAGTCTCTAAAATTTTATGATGTAAACTACTATATTTTCTATTCCCTACTTTTTGAATGGAACTGAGTCTTAAAACATTTTCTTACATTTTCTTTTAGAAACCTTAACATAAAAATAATGTCACGTTTTCCTATTCAGTTGAAAAGAATATATTCAGGTTTAATCTTATTTGATTTCATGATCTTCCTGGAAACAGCTGGAAAAGGAATTCCTACCATATCAAAATGTCAAAAGGATTGTTTTCAATGAAATTTCAAGGTTGTGATATTTTTTATGCAAAGGTAATTTTAGCTGTTAAGACTTATTGGTGAAAGGGAAGCATACCAAATTTAACATTTTAAAATGGAACACTTTACTGCTTAGATTGAAGTTATTTTTAGAGGAAAGTTTTGATGCATTTCGAAATGATCGAAGACAGGTCCCTTTTTTTTGGCAAAGCAAAAGTATTAAGCTGAGGTACTTGAAATTTATTTTTGCTATTTTAAAAAAGTATATACGCCGTACAACTTAAAAACTCACAGAACTTTTTCTGTAACACTAAAGTCAGTCTGATGTTAAACTCGGCAGTGATTTTACAGGATGTCTTAAAAATTTCACAATTAAATACCTCATGAGTAGTTGATTTTATACTTACAATTCCAATTTAAGAAATAAATCATTAAATTAGGTCTCGCGTTACGACAGCTCTAATCATTTGACATTTTTAGTAAAACGATTAAAATTAAAATTTCATTCTTACTTTCTAGAAAAAAGATCCAAATCCTACTACAGTTCTTTTTATGAAAATTTCTTTCTGTATTATGAAAGATTAAAGACAAAAATGTTTTCAAAATTAAATGACCTAAATTAGTTATAGAAAACAAACAACCAAACTCGATTTTAAAAGATTTAATGAAAGTTGAATCATGTTGTATGAAATTTCTTCATAGGTAAATTTGAAACACGCATTTACCATAATCCTAAATTTAAAATTTTCGCGGAAAATGCTTGTTGGGATATATGTAAGTTCTCATTATTACTACCTGTCGCCTTTGAAATAACGTGCACTGGAACACATGATAAACTTCTTTTGTTGTACAACAAAAGTTATGCTATCCTAGATGATATCACCTCATGCATTGCTCAGCAGAAACAATGCTAACCACATTCTAGTAACAAAGTTAGTAATTCTGACTACCTTACCTAAGGACCCGGTTCGAATCCCGGGAGAGGCATGGATGTAATATGTCCGTCCTTTCATAACAGGCAGCGATGGCCCACCTATTAGGTGTCACCATAATAAAGAGACTGCCGCTCCGGCCTTAGTAGTGGCAAACGCTTATGAACGGTTAGAGCATTTAATTGGGGAAGGGGGGCATTATAATAACAAAATTATGGTACAGCAAGTTTCACGCGGGTGACAGGAACTGTTCGCAAGCTTTTTGAGCGACGAAGTATTCATGCTTCATTTAAATTGAGCAAAAAATCAGCTTAATCTGCGTAAGTTTTAAATGAAAATGTATTGATTTCGGTGGTGATTGGGCGTAAGTCCCTCTGCATACAATAATAATAATAATAATAATATAAATTAATTAGAAATAAAAATAAAAATCTGAAAGCTTTTAGATTTTACATTACGCCCAGAGGGGCGTTTTTGTAACATTTTGTGTGTTACCTTCATTTATTAAATATCATGTTCTTCGCACTTTAGCCATAAAATTCAGTTCAACAGCAATATCACAACATAATTTTAAAATGAGCATATCTTTAGACTTTCCGATACACAATCGTTTGCGCTGGAGATATTTTTTTACAGTGTTGCCGTGGCTCGCTTTGAAATCGTTAAGTTTCTGAATCAAAAACGCTTTAAAGTTTTACAAGATATGAAATAGCTAAAAAAACAAATTCCAAATTAGGATCTTTAGAATATCTTTAGAATTTCTGATACACAATCTCGCGCGCTGGAGATTTTTTCTTCACAGTGTTGCCATTGCTCGCTTTGAAATCATTGAGCTTGTTTATCAAAAATTCGTTAAAGTTTTACAAAATATGAAATAAAAGATAAACCAAATTCCAAATTCGGGCTTCCAGATCCCCATATTCAGGTGCAGACGTACATTATTCAGAATTTGGTGGCTCTAGGTACCATTGTTTTATAACAATGCGAGAAACATATATACATTTATGCAGATTCTTCATTATTTAATTTCTTTAAATATAGTACAGGGCTCTAATAATTGGTAGCAACAATGTAAAAAGTGAATCAACATTTATAGTGAATCGACGCAAAGTGCCAAAACGAAAATAATAGTCCTTCTGAGCAAATTGCCCCTTTGAACTAAAACGTTGGCGAATATTTTTCTGTTTGTTTGTCAAACATAAAACGTATCTTCTAAAAATGTGCATTGGAAAACTTACTACCTTTTGTTCGAGTGATTCTATTATTCCTTCCGCTTTTGTGCATTACTTCACCAAGGTCATATGAAAATTTAAATACTGCACATTTTTAAAAAGATATCATATAATCAAAATTATCGTAGTCTTAAAATTGTAGCGTTTTTTGTTAATTAGTACAATAAATATATCTTATTATTTTAAAAGCTTACAATTTCATTCACTGCCACCAGGATGCAAATAAGTTAATGTACATGTAATTGATAATTTCTTGAGTTTGAGAAAGAGCCTGTAATGTATTTTGAAGTTTTTATCGAAATAACAGATGAACTTCTTAGTAAATCATAAATTTTATTCTCAATTCACGAAGATAGATAATTTAAATACAGCTCTATCTGTTACAGTTTCATACTACACCTTATCATTATAGTTTCTTCCTCCATGAATTTTTCATACATCAACCACTCGTAAAACTTTCAGAATAATAATTTTTAACATTTCTATCGTTGCTCAGCAACGGTTACACGAAACAAATATGGCGTTGCCACTCCAATATCAAATAAAATAAGTATAATTATTTCTTAGATAATAAACTATTACAAACTCTTCCCCCTCCAGATAAACTTTAATTGATATTTTTATAAAATAAAGTTTACATTTTTTTTTCAAAACAACACAATATCAACACAATACATAATTGGCATGCAACATATAACATAATAACGTACAGTCAGACGGAGAGGAAGGAACAAAATAAATTCTATCTAAATGCATAAACAAAAAAATTCTTTAATCAGGGCAGGAAGTACGACTTGATGCATCTACATTTTTATGGTTTTTACCACTTCGATGAACGACAGTGTAATTATAAGGTTGCAATACCAGTGCCCATCCCTTAAGTCGCGGATTTAGACTCACATTATTTTTGAGCCAAACTAAGGGATTATGATCGATTATGATGAGGAATTTAGTATGCTCGTCTAAATAACATTGCAGTTTCTTTACAGCGAATATTATGGTGACGCATTCCTTTTCTGTGGTAGAGTACTTTTTTTTCAGTTTCTGTAAACATCTTACTGAGATATAATACTGGATGTTCATATCTCGTTCATCTTTCTGAGCTCAAATGACACCCATACCAGAGCTTGAAGTGTCAGTTTGCTAAAACTCCTTATTGAAATTGCATTAAGTATAGGCTTTTGAGACAGTTTTTTCTTTAGCTCTTCAAATGCTTTTGTGCACTCTTCTGTCCAATTTATTTTCCCTTTCTTTAAGTTTTCTTTCAAAGTTTCGGTTAAAGGTGCTGCTATAGATGAGAACATGGGAATGTAATGATTATAATATCCCGCTAATCCTAAAAATGCTCTGTCTTGACTTTTTGTGGATGGCACGGGAAAATAAGAATAGCTTTTACCTTGACTTCACTTAGCATTCTTATACCACGACCTACTACTCTATCTTGAGCAAATTTACATTTATAGGTTTAATGGTTAAACTAGCGTCCTTTATTTTTGCCAAAACGGCTATCAGAGGACCTTCCCAGGTGTTTGAAAAGATTGCCATGTCATCTAAATATGGAATACCAAAGTGTTTACAACCGTGAAGGATATCGGCCATCATTTTGTTAAATGAAAATGGTGCATTTTTAAGTCCGAAAGGCATCCGTAAGGGTTTAAATGTGCCAAAACTTGTAACAAAAGTGGCTAAATTTTGGGCATTAGGTGTTAATGGTATTTGCCAGTATCCCTTTGTTAAATCCAAAAGGATTATATATTTTGCGCCTGCTATAGTTTCTACTCGTTGTTCGATATTAGACAAGGGGAAGAATTGTGTTTTAGTCATTGTGTTTATTCAATTTTCTGTGGTCGAGGCGAGGTCTAGAATCTCTTCCCGCTACTTCCACTAAAATCATAGGAGAAGTGTAATCTGAAGCTCCTATTTCAATAATTTATGTTGAAGCATTTTATCAATTTCTGTTTTTAATATATCTATCTAGGAAAATTTCTGCCTGTTTTACAGTGGATCGGTGTATTTTCTGTCAACTGAATGTCATGCGTTATTAAATGAGTTTTTCCAGACTTATTAGAAAAGATTTTTTAAAATTTCAATAGCAGATCATGCAATTCTTGAATTTGTTGTTCATTTAGCTTATCAGTTAAGGAAACTGTGTTCTTTTATTTCCTCAAAATCGAACAATGTTGGTTCAGAGTCAATTGTTGGGAAATTTTCCTCCATATCATCAGTTTCAGATTGATCTTCTGTAACCGTAAGATTAACCGATTCTGCTCATCTTTGATAAGGTTCTAACATGCTAACATGGTAAGCTTGATTATGGTCTTTTTTTCCTTCGAAACTCAAAACATAATTAGTTTCGGATAATTTCTTCTCAACCTTCCCAGGACCTTTTTATTCAACTTCTAGTCTACTTGGCTTACTCGTTAATACAACTAATACTAAATCTCCTTCAGAGAATTCTCTTTTGATAGCTTTACGATCGTACCACACTTTTCTTTTGGTTTGCATTTCCAACATTTTATCTATAGCCAGCTCTTTGCACCCTTTTAACCGATTTATCAGTTGGAAAACGTATTCAACAACATTAGTTCCTTCCTCTACAGGATTCATCCATTGTTCATATAATAATGCTACGGGTGCTATAAGATTTCGACCATATACTAACTTTGCAGTTGTAAATCCCGTACCCTCATGCGTTATTGTTCTTAAAGCAAATAGAGCTGCGAGAACTTGCTTCTCCCACTCAGGGGCTGCTTCAATACATAAGACTTTTAAAATTGGTTTGACTGTTCGATGAAATCTTTCAACAGGGTTACTTTGCGGATGGTGTATTGAACTTCTAGTTACTTTTATTTCAAATTTTTCTACAAATTCAATGGCTAGATTGCTCACAAAGGAAGTACCTTGATGAGTTTGTATTTCTTTCGGGAAACCCATTCTACTAAATATTTGTAACATGGCTTTAATTACTGACGTTTTGCCAATATTAGGAACAGGTACAGCATCCGGATATTTTGAAGCTAAACAAATAGCTATAATTAAATATCTATTGCCATTTGGTATTATTGGTAAAGGGGCCGCATGCGTCGAAGCTAACTTTTGAAACTACTTCTGTAATAATTGGTACTAAAGTCAAAGGTGCTAAGGCTTTATCATTAGATTTTCCCGCTCTTTGACATGGATCACAAATTTTAACATACTCTTCTATTTCTATATAGCAATTAAGCCAGTAAATGTATCTTCTTAATCTATCTTTTGTTTCAACAACGCCTAAATGTCTAGATATGCTATCATGGCATAATGACTTTATTTATTTTTCAGGAATAACAAATAATTCCCTTTCATTTCTATTTTTATCTATTTTCGATTTCACAAACAACCCGTTTTCTTTTACTTTGAAATCATTTGTCTTGGTAGAATTTTCATTTTTAGCTTCGCTAAGCAATGAGGCTAGATCTCTGCTTTGTTGTTGAGATTCAATTAATTCCTTAGAATTAACATTAATTACTTTCTTAATTTCCTTGTCTTCCTCATCAGCTGGCGGTAAAATATCTTCGTCAGTCTCAATAAATGACAATTCTTCTAGTTTCTCCATTTCGAATCCTCTACTTCGATCTTCTTCACGAGATCTTTCTACTTGAAATCGTGTCAAAGCCGCCTTTACCTTTTCTAAATTAAACAATGATTTATCTTTGAACAATTGAGCACTTTTGTTACCCAATACATATCTGCTGGGATCATTTGTAATAAAATATTACAAGCCTTTGCCAGTTATCGCTCACCGGTTTCTATGTTGCAACTCTCTGCTACTGAACTGAATTATCGGGATTAGCCATAGTTGCTTCGGAAAATTATTGAGATCCTAGCCAAAGCTTATGTAGGCGCTTTGTATTTAATATTTTAATTTGACTGAACATTTGGTCAGCTGTTTACCGTAAACAGCTGACCGTAAACAGCTGATACCGTAAACAGCTGATAATATAAAAGTAAAAGCAGCTGTTTACGGTAAACAGCTGTTTACCGTAAACAGCTGCTTTTACTTTTATATTATCAGATAGCTTGTATAACAATCAGGCTGACAATTAAATAAAAAAAAGGTTTCATTTAAACCTTCATCTGAATTTGTGTTTAATGTACTTCAAAAGTAAGACGGAGTAATACGTCGTCTGTTTCGTCTTCTAGGAACACATATTTAAAGAAGGCGGAATAGGGCAAAACATTCTTTATTGCTTCAAAATTTTAAACTGGAAATTATAAGTCTATGAGACAACTGTTCAAGAGATATTTAGAAGGGTAAATCGTATTGAAGGATTTACACTTCAAAAAATTCTGGGTACCATATTTCAAAGCAAATATCCATTTTAACCGCTATCAAATGCAATTTAACGATGTTTTTGCTCAACATGTGTACGTAAGATAAGAATAAAGGACGTTTTTTCCCCAAACGAATTTTAAAACTGATTTAAAATGAATTCCGAACAGATTTTTTTTCGTAACATCTGAACGTAACGTACGTATGTACTCGTATATAGGCACCTCGCATAACTCAAAAACGAGTAGCGTCAGAACGTTGAAATTTTGTATATAGGACTGCTATAATATGTAGTAGTACACCTCTCTTTTTGGTTGCAATCGGTCGCACCAAAAGTATATAAATATATATATATATACAGTGTGGGTATATATATATATATACTCACACTGTTACTGAGCTCGGCGAGCTCAGTTTTTTTTATTCTTATATGTTTGTAAATTGTGCATTTTTAACTTTAAAAATGATTGAATTCTGCTGTTCTTGTCTTCCGGTTAAGGTTTTTATGCGTTTAGTTAACCTGCATGTTATAAAAGTTGTTTAAGTGCGGCTGAGCCTAATTTTTGTTTACCATACCATCCATATCTGTTTACGTTGAAATTTTGTATATAGTTAAAATACAGTTTGTATAAGATATAGTTTGTATTTTTGTATATAGTTAAGATACAGTTTGTATAGTAGTTATAAGAGTGACAGATTTGTTGCCAGTCTAGGGAAACTAAGCTTCGCAACAACAAAGATAAAATCTTCTTTTATTATTGCAAATTAAATCATGCTTAATCCATTCTGGAATTAACATTTAATTTGTTAAATTTACCCATATATTGACTCAACACAGAGTCCACAAAAATTTAAATCAGCCTTCAGTGTCTTTTTGCCCAGTGAGACCGAAAGTAAACTTTCAGTTTTGTGCACCGAAAAATATGCCTTCTAGCCCGCTGGCAGGATTGCTTGTTTTTGCGTAGAAACTCTAATTTTAATTTTAAAAGTTGTTCTTTAAATTGTTTTAAAAATGTTTTGATGATTTATGTATTTTTGCCTTGTAGCGAATTGAGAACTGAATTAATTGAATGAGACATATACTTCAAATTAAAATTCGAGGAAGTAAGTTTAAATCAAATGCAGCAAAAATGCGTATAATTTAATATTCCGTGCAAGGAAGTCATGTGATGTAAACATCAGATTTGGTTCAAAGAAAATATCACTCAAGTGTTCGTTTGCTTATTTTAGAGATTTATACAAGTTTGTAGCTTACAAACTGAAATTGTCATGAAATATTTTTTTTCACATTTTTTTGGCTTAGACATTAAGCGTAAAACTGACACATATCTATTTTTCAATACTCCGAACACACATTAATAGTCTATTTGTTTCATTATAACCATGTCTAAGCTAAATATCTCCCTAAGGAGAGGATGCTGCGTGAATGATTTTCTAAAGAAATATAGTTCGTACTAATGATACACAAGGGAAAATTAGCATATATTAGTATAGCTAAATATTTCAGAGATTAAAAGAACGGTTAAAAATATTCAGTTAATTTGATGTCTTGTTACAACAGCTGCTATGTATGTTGAATTTTGCCTAGAGCGTGGAGTCCTCAATTTCATTCAGTAAGAAGCTTTTTCTATTTAATCACTGAAGGTTAGGTTAGGTTAGGTTATTCAATTATGGCAAAGCACACGAGGGCTATCTGTCTAGGGGGAGGGATGCCTTCGTGGAGGACTTTCTAAGGAAAACTGGCTCGTATACACGTTGCACATGGGGAAAACCACGAAAACGCCCATGCAGCCAGCCCGTTCGCGGGATTCGAACCTCGGACCGAACTACCAGCGTTCAGCGTCTTTACCGCTCGGCCGCTGGTGGGCTAATCACTGAAGGACTTTTGGTCTTCAGTATAAACTTGATACTGTGATTTTAGACCAAGAAACTTTATTGAGAAAATTTTGCCATATTTGATGCATAAGTTGCTTATATATATTCTGTAATGTAAACTTATCAGGACTTAGTGTTCTGTGTGTCTTCTTTGGTAACATCGTAAATTCTGTAAAGGGTTCTTATCCTCAAATTCTAAGTCCTGAACTGGAACAGGGAGCGGAAGGTACGCTATGTTCTGATGTAACTGCTGGGCTGGAGAATAACTGCACGTGAAAGGGATTTGAAATCCTCTTTTATTAAATCACTAGTAATTACAAAAACTTCCCAACTTGGAAGAGATACAGAAAGTAAAAGACCGCACTTGGGTCTTAACGTAACAATCAAATAATTTTAAAGCTAAACCTAAAATAGAAATTAAATCAACTTTGCTTCGCAGAGCAATTCGCGGAAGTTGGCCTCTACCGAAAAGGGTGCGTAGCAAGATATACTAAATACTACCGCACTTTAATTTATTTTACAATGCAATCACGTAGTAAGCACTATGGCTTATAAATTTAAACTGCTAGCTGGTCAGGCGAACGTTGAGCAGCGTGACCGTGATCTGAGGCAAAGCTCTCACACACCGAGAGGTTTCTACCTCTGGCTTAAATAGTGCTTGGCTGAACTTCAAAAATTAGCATAAGCTAAAAACGCGCGCTTCTTCTGACAGGAAGTTGAAGCAGAGAGGAGATAGAAAAGATTTAAATTAAAATAAACTTGGTTAGTTTAACTAAAACCTTACAAACTTCCCGCCAGAATTGCGATAGTTAAACTACTTTGGTCCAAACGGACCATGTTGAAAACTAGCAATTCTAAATAGTCGAAAATTTCACTGTTCTAAACTTAGGCCAACTCTTACAAGGCAATATATGTTTGTGTAAAATACAGACGAAATTTTCTGGAACAACAATCTTCAACATTTTTTTTTTCAAGTCTTATTCTTCAAACAGTCTTACTCCTTCCAGCAAAATCTGGAAGGAAAACAACTTTAGTATGACATAATAACAGAATAATTCTAAGTGGTACAAATCCTTATTTTTTTTTTTCTGTGTAATTTTGCACACACACATTATCATTCAAGCACAATTAAATTCTTCCCCCGTATGCTCTCTCACCGGTGTTGGATGTAAAGCAAACCGCCATTGCGGGTTTTTATGTGTTCGGGGGTGTTCAACTCTTCCACCTACAATCGACTAACATTAGTTAGAACTTGACATACGAGACCTGAAAAAAACGCCCTATAACCAGCTAATCCTAAGGTTCTCACTAGCTTTATGTCTAACACTTTAAGTGTATTTGGTGGAGAGCCTAATTAACACTTGCATTCTAAAATAGTCAATCTTTAACTTTTCATGCATACAAATTCGCAGTTTGCACACAACATTCACATTAATATTGCACTTAACGTGCATTGCTAGCATAATATTATTTGTTACATTTCATAACACATTAACAATTTCATAGCAATCCTGAAATGCAAATAGAGGTTAAATTTCTAAGCTTACAGAAATATAGGTTAAATTTCTAAGCTTACAGCAAGTGCTTCCTATTCCTTTCTCAAGGTACTTTCTTGAAATATCAAATTACATTGAATTAATAGTCTACAGACTAAATCGTGTTTTTCAATTTTCCGAATTTTCATTCTAGACATTTTACAAGTCTTTAGACAAAGCGTCATACAAAATCATTTAGTTAACATATTCTTTTCAGCAATTCATTGCTTTTACAGAATTAATCTATTTACAAAATTAAGTAATTTTAAATCTTTAAGAATTACAATTTCTTTTAACAAAACATTTTACTTTCCATATGAGAACTTATCGCTCACTTGGCGTAAAAGTCAACCTCGCTTGAGGTAAAATCAGTCCTGCAACTTGCAGTATACTCAAAAATTAACTAAACTTTTGAATACGAAATTGTACTTATCTTATTATGATCGTCCATCCTTTTCTTGGCCCAATCTTTAAAACTTGAGTAAGTTGTGGCCTGGTTCAGTTTCCTCGTTTTTCGTTGTTCTTTCGGAGCCTGCTCGTCTCTTTTTCTTTTGAAATTCCGTCGTTGTATCCTCGGCAATTTCCTTTGTAGAGGAGGTTGCTCCGCTGGACGTTTGGTGGACTGGGCCCTTCTCTCCTGGGCCCTTGCTCGTTGCTTGTCCTGGTTCCTGCTGTATTCGGGAAGTTGATTCTCAGGCTGCAATCGACGTTTCTTGCTTCTCAGGCACCTGTCCGATGATTCCACAGTTCTTTTGGATACATTGGGCTTCCCTTGCCCATTCTGCTTTCTTCTCTTGGTGCGCTCGTAATTCCGTTCGTAGATTTGTTCACCTGCATCGTGAGACTTTCTTTTGAAACCACCTTTTTGGTTCTTATTTCTTTGTTGGGGGGGAGCTTTCTTCTTCTGACATTTCGATGCCGTTGTAGCTGGTTCCTGCTGTTTTTGCTGACGTATATCTTCCTGGCTAGTCGATTGCCTCGGATCCTGAAACGAATCTTTAAATACAGCCATTTTGCTGCGATTATAGAACGGTTTTATTTGGACTACATTCGCTTTGAACGTTTGACCATCATTTCTTTTTAATATAACCACTGCCCCTGTTATCTTTTCAATTATGAACGGGCCTTCAAAACGCGGAAAGAATTTCCCCACCTTTTCCTCTGGGGCATTTGACAAGTTGTGCTTAATTTTAAGCACTTCATCTCCCACATTGTACTTGACCTCTCTTCTTTTTAGGTCGTAGTATATTTTTTGTTTTCTCTGGGCCGTTTCTATATTTTCCGTCGCTTCCCGTATTAACTTTTGTATATCACTCATTTTAAATTCTTCTGCCCTTTCCTGTACAAAGAACAGTTTATCTAGGGGGGTCAAGATCTTTCTTCCTAAGAAGAGTTCAGCGGGTGTTTTTTGTGTAGTATCGTGTTTGGCGGTCCTAAGTGCAAATGCAAATTCATTTATATGGCTATCCCAGGTAGAGTGATAGTTTTTCACATAACTACGAATTATTTTCACTACATTTCTATTCACCCGTTCCGCTATGTTTGACTGCGGACGATACGGGACCATCTTTAGATGACGTATGCCCAGTTTTGCACACATTTCCTCAAACATTTTACTAACAAACTGAGGACCATTGTCTGAAATAACTTTTAGGGGCGCCCCGTATTTTAAAATATACTTATTTAGAATTGAATCTACTACAATTTTTGCAGACGCGCGTTTTAACGGAATTAACTCTAACCATTTGCTAAAATGATCCACTATAACTAAAAGATATCGGCTTTTATTAACTTTACTTCGAGGGTAAGGTCCAAGTAAATCGATGCCTATTATTTGATTTGGGAATTCTGATTTAATACTATTTAGGAACCCGGCCGGGCGGAAATTAACATAATTATTTAATTGACATGTTGGGCACGACTGGACATACGCCCTAGTAAACTTTTGCAGTTCTGGAAAGAAAACTGCCTCGCGAACTCTCTGAACAGTTTTTCTTATACCTAAATGAGCCGAAATGGCACAATCATGCAACTCTTCTAATACATTCAACCTCATGCTAGCTGGGATAACCGGTCTATATTCATGATTCTCATTAGTAGCTTTCGTATAGAATAACAGTCCGTCAATTAATTCGTAATTTTCGGCCCTATTTCTTATCGGCACAATATCCGGATGATTGAAATTCTCAGGGTCGGCCAAATAATTGTATATATTTTTGAACTCCGGATCTTTTTTGAGTTCGGCTATTACTGTTTCACGAGAATCTAATACTTTGGATGTTAACATGGCTATCTTAATTACACTTCCATTTTCATCTAAGTTAATTCTGCTTAAAGCATCTGCCACAACATTTTCCTTTCCCGGCGTATGTTTAATTATTAGGTTATATTCCTGTAATTTGAGAGCCCACCTTATTAATCTGGGTGATAAATTTTTTCCAGAATAGAGTCTAGTGACCGCCGCGTGGTCGGTATATACAGTTACTGGAGAACTTCCAAAGAACACACGAAATTTCTGTACTGATGCTAACACTGCGAGAGTTTCTCTCTCTGTTGCGGAATAGTTTCTTTGGGTTTCATTTAATGTTCGGCTGAAAAAAGCCACGGGCTGACCATTTTGGGAAAGCACTGCACCAATCGCGAAATCTGAAGCGTCCGCTGAAATCTCTAATCCTTTATCCCCTTCTGGAAATTTTAAGACGGGAGCTTGAGTCAATGCGTCTTTCAATTTTTGAAACGCCAAGTTGGCTTCTGCTGACCACGAAAACCTAGCTTTTTTTCTTTTCAACTTTAGCAGTGGCTCAGCTATTTTTGCAAAGTCTTTAATGAAAGCCCGGTAATATGAACACATCCCGAGAAACGACGATAATTTCTTCGCTGTTTTAGGAACAGGATAATTTCTAATGGCTACTATTTTTGACTGATCCGTTTCGATTCCCTTTTGGGAAATTTTAAATCCTAAATAACGTAACTCTTTTGCGGCAAATTTACATTTAGACGCATTTATCTTTAAACCAGCTTCGTTTAACAATGAAAATACTTTTCTTAAATCTTGTAAGTGTTGTTCTAGAGTACTACTCGTAATTATAATATCGTCTAAATATATGAAAGTGCTTTTACCAAGGACTGGTCTTAAGACGATGTCCATACATCTTTGGAACGTTGCCGGCGCGCCGGATAATCCGAACGGCATTCTAAGAAATGCGTATGTGCCAGATTTCGTTATGAACGCGGTTTTGTGTACGTCTTCGGGTTTTACCCCAATCTGAAAATAGCCACTCGTGAGATCTAATGTAGTCATGTATTTTGTAGATGAAATATTTCGAATTATTTCTTCAATTATCGGTAATGGATATACAGGATATTTTGTAACTGAATTTAACTTGCGATAATCTATAGCAAAACGCCACCGCTTCGGGTGCGTAATCGGGTAATCATTATTTTTCTTACACAGGACAACGGGGCTAGCGTAACTGCTAGAAACTGGCGTGATTATTTTATTCTTTAACATCTCTTTAATATGATGTTCAATTATTTCTTCTTTTACTTTGTCATATCTATATGGCTTTTGTCTAACTGGCTGAGCGTTCCCCGTGTCAATGTCGTGGTTCACCACCTGTGCGAAGCCTGGTACATCACTAAATAAATTCGCAAAGTGACTTACCAGACCTTGGATTTTCTCTTTTTCCTCTGCTTGTAAATGTTCCAAGTCCAGCTGCGGGGGCTTATCATTCTTCGCTTCAATGGGCTTATCATTCTTCGCTTCAATTGGCTTCATATTTAATGTCAGTTCTCTCCCCTTGAAATCAATTTTTGCTTCTGCCATAATACAAGTCTGCAGGTTACGCACAATATAAAACAGGATTCTTACCTGTTCGTTGTTGATACGCACGAACAATGGTACTTTTCCTAAACAGCTACATTTTTCTCCTTGGGCCGCTATGACATCCGTGTCTCTTGCACTAAAAATTCTGTAACGTCGAAAGTGCTTCTTAAAGAATCTTTCCGATACGAAGCTGCTTTGGGCTCCTGTATCCAAGAGGGCTGTCGCCGGTATGTTGTTGATTAGAACTTCAATCTTCGGCAAACTCAAATTCTTAACGACCACGGTGTTTAAATTGATTTTGGAAGGGTTTTGCGCTGCTTCGGACTTCTTCACCTTCCTCGAAGAAATCCCTCTTAGTTTAAATTCTTTTTCTTCTGGTTGCCCTCGGAATCTTTGCTTGTTCTTCTATTAAATTCCCTTCGTTCGCCGCTCGCTTTAGGAGACACATCTTTCTTCGGCCATTGCTTCGCCTTATTCCCGTAACTTTGATTTTGCTTTTGCTGCGGTCTTGGCGAACTCCACTGACTTCTTCGCTCAAATTGGCGTCGTCGTTCGTTGTCGGCTGTTCTTCGGCTTTCAAATTGTACCGCGAGCTCAAATAATCTGTCTAATGTTGTTGGATTTCTTAGTTCGATGAAATCTTGAACTTGGGGCAGTAGCCTAGGAAGTATAACTTGAATAATTTCAGGATCCGGGCGACTTCCATACAAAAGCTTGAAAACTTGAATTTTCCTCAAAATAAAATTAGACAAATCTTCTATTCTTTCTTGGTATCGGCTAAACAGTTCAGCTTCCAATCTGGCTCGATCTCGCACCACGGGAAATGCTTTCACTAGAGAATTCTTGAAATTTTCATACGTGTATGTGGGGCTTCCTGGTTCCCCCAAGAGATTCTTTCCGATGCACTTGAACCAACTTAGCGCTTGGCCCTTCAAAGCGCTGGTAGCAAGAGCGACTTTCTGAAATTCGTGGACTGGATATAGCATGAAGTGGGAGTCTAGCTTTTCCAGGAAATTGATTACGGCTGTCTTGCCGTCAAAACTTGCCGCTGGCTTCATGGCTGCTCGCATGGTTTGTACGATGTAGCCGAATCCTTCTATGCCAGGAGGTGCTATCTCAGGATTCTGGACAGGTACAGCAGGTGTCTCAGGTTCGTCTTCTTGTTGTTGAGGCCATCCTCTTCTTTTTGTGCGGGCGCCACTATCAGGACTTAGCATTCTGTGTGTATTCTTTGAGAACATGGTAAATTCTGTAAAGGGTTCTTATCCTTACGTTCTAAGTCCTGAACTGGAACAGGGAGCGGAAGGTACGCTATGTTCTGATGTAACTGCTGGGCTGGAGAATAACTGCACGTGAAGGGATTTGAAATCCTCTTTTATTCAATCACTATTAAATACAAACCTCCCAATTCGGGAGAGATACAGAACGTAACAGACCACACTTTGGTCGAACTTAACAATCAAATAAATTTAAATAAATTAAAATAGAACTTAAATTAAACTTTGCTTCGCAGAGCAATTCGCGGAAGTTGGCCTCTACCGAAAAGGGTGCGTAGCAAGGTATACTAAATACTACCGCACTTTAATTTATTTTACAATGCAATCACGTAGTAAGCACTATGGCTTATAAATTTAAACTGCTAGCTGGTCAGGCGAACGTTGAGCAGCGTGACCGTGATCTGAGGCAAAGCTCTCACACACCGAGAGGTTTCTACCTCTGGCTTAAATAGTGCATGGCTGAACTTCAAAAATTAGCATAAGCTAAAAACGCGCGCTTCTTCTGACAGGAAGTTGAAGCAGAGAGGAGATAGAAAAGTTTTAAATTAAAATAAACTTGGTTAGTTTAACTCAAACCTTACAAACTGAGTAATATTTTTAATGTAAATGAATCTTAAATGTTTTTATGAAGTATGTTTGTTAACTGCTTTGTAAAAATAAGGTGTTAGGACGTTGCTTAGGATAAATTTAAAGCTGTAGTTAGCAAATGATAATGATTTAAATTCAAATAAAAGCTGCCATAGTGAATTTAAGAAGTTAAAAATTATGCTGTTCAGCCACAACATAAGATTTAATGAAAATTGAACGTTGAGGTCTAGTGCAAGTTATTAACAAATATGATTTTGTTAGTGAGTAGGTGCTGAAATCTCTGCACATTTTCATAAGCACTTGGATGCTTTGCAATACTGGACAACAGGGTGAGAAATTGAGTTTAAAAGAAATGAAGAGTTAAAAATGTTTTTGATGAAGTGTAAAAGGAAAGTTTAAAAAAATATAAAACGGGAAATATTTACTTGATAAACCATTTTTCCTTCCACATGCCTGGAAGTAGCCGAAATTTAACTAAACTGAGATGACACGATGAACTAAACTGAGTTTTATACAATGAAATTGAAACTTTTGTAAAAGAAGTTTTGATTTTTGTCTTTATGATCGTAAAAAAATGGCTCACGTTGTAGGTCTAGAATTTAAAAACCTTAGCAAGGTTGTTGAAGACCTTCATTCAGACTACTTAAATTTTGGTGATGAAAAGTGTAATAAATCTTATATTCATTAACCAGTTATTTATAATCTCAGTCTTTAACTTCTAATTTCCGTACTCCTCACCAGAATACAAATGAGTAACCAATATTTAAATTAAGATTTTGATTTTAAGAGACAGCTTGTTTCTGGCATTGCATGCGCGCCACGTTGCTAGTTTCCTGCCAGGTCTGATAGTTGCAATTATTCGGCTCTGCGTTCTCTCACTGTGGACAATTTAATTCTCTCGCTCCAGTACAGTTAGTGAGTCAACTTCTAATAGCATTTAATTGTGTAATACTTGACTATTGTTTCCCGTTTAATTTGAATTATTCTATTTGATGTTGCATCACCACAAGTTGTGGAAACTGTAGCACAAGAGAATGCCGTTGTGTTCTGAATGCTGTTTAAATAAATTATTAGTTTAACCATCTGAAGATTCTATCTTTGTCCTCAGTTATAATTCTTTTCACGTCTCTTAGGGTTATTAGACTGAAATAGCATTACCAGATCAAGTGTAACCCTATAACATCTAACAATATAGTAAACAATGTTGTAATAGTAAACAAGTCTCTTGAAACTAATAACTAGGCTTTTTAAACTTAATTCGTTGTTTTATAAAAAAAACTTGGTAGGGAAAACGAACTTACTATATAATTGCTATTTTTTATTACTTATAGATCAAAAACTACGTTTTCATCAAGAAACACAAGTCTAGCCCTCTTGTTACTCTATAACATAATTTAGTAATGATAAAGGTAACCTAATATCATCTAGCTAAAACCCTTAGTACCTACCCTGAGGTCTCACAGTTATAATTCCTTATAAAAGCATCTCGAGAGTAGATAAAATTTTGAAAGGATGAAATTTATTAATAATTCTGAAATTCATTACTATTAGTAAATCTCATTTTTAGGCCATATAATGCAAGTGAATTCAATAGTTCATCTCAAATATGCCTTTTTCACTGTAAAAATATTTCATCATTGATAATTTAGTACTTTATTTTTCCCGTTAAAAGTAATTGATCTACATCAAAGATAGATGCAATATTTATTTTCATAACAGTGTCCCCATAAATGTTGTAAAGGGCTTTAGTTTTAACATGTGACAGAATTTTATTTAAATAAAATATTTTAATTATCATTACTTTAATAATCATAGTAGTTAACAAAAATGTGGAATTATAACTGTGAGATGATTAAACATAGTTAATAATGAGTAAACATAGTGATTAGATAAACATTAGTTTGATAATGTTTTTAAACCTTTGACAGTAGTAAATTTTGCTTAATACAGAAACATATTCCATTAACATTATGGATTCACAGCATTATTCGTCAGATAGTCAAATACTATGGCTTAAAATCCAGTGCGGTAGTCGTCAATGCGATGTATCACAATTCCTGAAGTCCCGAATTCCAGCGTGACGGCTGACATATTGTAGAAGATTCTTCATTCTGTTGCTCAGGGGGAAGGAGCTTTCCGTTTTGCTCATCAGTGTGCCCCCCTAGGACGACTCGTCTGAGGACAACCCTGATCTAATTCTAGTTGACGATGACCAGACGAATGATGAGTACTGTGCTATAGATTAGGATTCAGGAGAATTCTGGATTTTAACAAGGCGTATAGAAGAACTGAACTCAGTGTATGATAATCTGAAAATCGCTTTACAGGTCATGAATAAGAAGAGATTCTTTGCTTCTACCGATACTACGGCCATCGACACCTGAACGAAACGGATTTCTCTCGTCAGGAAAGAAGTAAAATACGTTAAGAGTAAGGTTAGTTTTGTTAATGATGGAGGCTCAAACCCCTGAAATTGGCGAACCTAAAACCTCAAATTAGAGACTGCTAAAATTTATACAATGGATTGCGTTAAATAAGTGCAATTTAGTAACAGGTGTAACCAACGATGTTTGCACAAATACTTCAATACGTGCCTTCACATTTGTTGACGTCTGTAAAAGTGAGCTGTGTTGTTTCCAAAATGTTAGTTGGAGGGTCCCGAACTAAAAGGAACTTGCAGTTCTTGCAAAAAGTGAAGCACAGAAATCAACTTCTCCAAACTAATTCCAGAAGTGTTGAGATATAGATCTGGTTAACGTTTAGGTCAGAGCAGGTAGTGAACTGTTGCGCAGAATACGAGCCATGCTACTGCAAGGTGACATCATCTCACTGAAATAAAGTACTTCGGACACTTGATGCAGAAATTATAGAACTGTAGGCTTCATAGAAGGTTTTGATTGTAAACGAAACTGCTGAAATTACAGAATGATCTTAGATTTGATTGAGAATCATACGCTTATTAAAAAATGGTCTTTTTAAGACCACTGCGAGATGGAAGCTCACGCTCGCTGTTTTTTTGCCTGGCAGATGACCGATCATCAAATTCATAAGAAACCATTACTGACACTTTTCTGTCGCCCAGACGGTATAGTGCTTAGGGGAGCCTATTACCGTTCCGAAGCGCCCCGGTTCGAATACCGGAGAAGATCTCAGGACTGAGTGCTCTGTGTATGCTCTTTGCAGACATAGTAAATTCTGTGATAGGGTTCTTATCCTCAAATTTTCAGTCCTGAACTGGAACAGTGAGCGGATAATACGCTATGTTCTGATGTAACTGCTGGGCTGGAGAATAACTGCACGTGAAGGGATTTGAAATCCTCTTTTATTCAATCACTATTAAATACAAACCTCCCAATTCGGGAGAGATACAGAACGTAACAGACCACACTTTGGTCGAACTTAACAATCAAATAAATTTAAATAAATTAAAATATAACTT